>VIAB01001447.1:184428-198703 GCA_009801035.1 Oophaga pumilio
CCCATAGCCCTGGTATCCACAATTGTGGTGTGTGTCAAACAACTCCACTTAATTTGGAGTGTGCCAAATGACTCGACATTTCCTCCTATAGCGGTTTTCGCAAACTCTCAAGATATCCCCAATTTCCTTGATAGGGGATAACTTGCAGAAAATTGTGGATCTAATTACTGGAACCCTCGTTGATCCTGAGAACAAGGCTCTACTGATGTCTATCTTCAACAGAGCGGAGGTGCGCATGCTCATCCTCCACTCCATTCATTATTTATTGGACTGCCGGAGAAAGCCGAATACAGCAGTCAGCAATTTCCGGCATTGACGATGAATGGAGCAGAAGCTGAGCATACACACTTCTGCCCAAAATGGAATTCAAAAGCCCCGTCTTAGGATCACTTTCAGTTCCAGTGGTCAGACTTCCAGTGTTCAGCAAGTTTTACTCTATCTTATGGATAACTTATGATTTTGGTAAAGGGCTAGCCTATTTGATGGTAAACTGAATGTCTAACCCAAAAAAGTTATTCAGCTTACCAATATAGCTCAGGTCTGAAAGTTGCCTGGATCATCAGTTACCAGCTGTGGTCCTGGCAGGGTCTATTCCGCTTTGTCCCTGACACAGGATTATCATACAACTAGAACAGTGAGTGAAGGGGGCTGACTCCCTGGTTGCTCATTTCTCTATGGGGCTGGCTTAAGTGTTAACAGAGGCTGGACAGACATCTGTCTGGGATGATTTAGTGAATCCTGCTTTGAGCAGGGGGGTGGACCAGATGACCCAGGAGGTCCCTTCCAACTCAACCATTCTATGATTCTATGAAAATGAGCAGTCAGTTAGTCTCTTTTTCATGCATATAAAATATATATTAAAAAATTGAAATGTCCCCACTTTTCCACAAATGTAATAGCAAAATCTATTAAATAAAAATAACATATTAGTTAACACGGTGCACATAATTGTCTGAATTGATAAAATATAAAAATATTTATCCCACATGGTGAGCATAGAAAAGCAAAATCACCTTTTTAGGGCACATGATTCCCCCTCCCAACTTCCCCCAAAAATAAAAAATAGAAAGATTGCAATACAAAAACAAACATCAATACAACACTACTAACTACAAAAACAAAAAGTTATGACTCTTGGAATATTGTGACGGAAACTACATTTTTCCTTGTAAGTTCTTTACAATCCTTAAGTAGCCCAAAAAATATATTTATATAAATATATGCCAATTTGGTATCACCATAACCGTACTGACCGGTACAACAATGTTACCAGGTAATTTTCACCGCAAAGTGAATCTCATAAAAACTAAGCCCAATAGGCAACTGCGGAATTTTCCAGTTTTTCAGTATATAATATGGTAAAACAAATGGTGTTATTCCAAATTACAACTTGTCCTGCCAAAAAACAAGCCCTTAGATTGATGGAAAAATTTGAAAAATAAAAAAGTTGTAACTATTGGAAAGAATGAAGGAATAAACTAAATCACAAAAGCCAAAAAGGTGAAATTAACCTAAAGGACCAATGTGCATAAATACTTTTAGTGTACAGTGCTATGGAATATGCTAGCGCCATATAAATAATGATAACTAAATTACACACTGTGTGCACATTTACAATGTCTCCCAGGCTATTCTTAGTCATATACAATTCCTTTGCTCCTTTCTTTGCTTTCTTTCTGAAATGAATTGTCAACCATTGTGAGTCAGTATTCCCTCTGGAATCGGGAGAGGGAACATGACAATAATTGTTTTTATCTGTATTCATCGCATCTAATTACAATAGGTCACACAAAAATAATTGTTGGATACCTGCTGTTTGGATTAACAGGCTTGAAATTATTTAACTCAGTGTGTAATGTATCTCTCAGCTTAGAAAAGGCAAAAAAGAGATTATTTTCCAACTCTGTAACAAACAACTAATGATAAAATATTAACACTGGTGATGTCATCTAGAGTAGAGCAGGGCATTCGAGAGGACATCAAAGACTCTTTATGGTCAACGGAAGGATGGAAATTTACCACCGGATATTTCTATTATCAGATATAATATTAGTTACTCAGATATTGTGTAAGGAAAGAGAGGGTCATCCAGGAGGTCCTGGTGTCAGGTGTCTTGTGGCGCAGGGTATGTTGCGATCATTTATAAAATTATCATGGTCATTAAATACATTAGCCGCACTTTGAGGTTAAACGACTTGTTCCTTGGGAGTTTGACTTTGATTAGCTCTGTAGTTGGAGTTGGTGCTGGATGTGAGCACAAGTTGTAATTATGTCATGACTCGTTTCACATACTTATGACCCAGAGATGTAAGTTGAAGCTCCAGGGTCCCTATAAAAATCTAGTAATAGAGCCTCTTACTATTATGATTTTAAATATGGCAAATGCATGATTTGGACCCCTCATGCTCCAAGTTTGGGGGCCGACCACAACCTTTACACCTCCTATTGTAATACTCCTTTTACGTTTAACTTTTCTGCACTTCGTAATTTTTTTTTTCAAAAGTTAATAACCAAGGTCTACAAAAAATAAATTTTTCTTTTTCAGGTTGACAAGGTTTTTTGAATGGATTTAGGGTATTTTGAGGGTGCTGAATTCTAAGAATCCCATTACTTTTGCTGAACTGGTTTTAGATTTTGAGACTTCATCCATGAAATTATTGCATTCCCCCAATGCAACTTGAGTGTGATAACAAATGCAATAACTTTTATTTTTTTGGTCTGTCTGGTCTCTTTATCATTGTCTTAGGTAATGAAACATCCCATAAAATTATTTAGAATTTCAATTTGTAGTCTTACAATGCTATAAAAGCCACTTTTTAAAGCCAGAATTCTACTTTAACCCCTTTCTGTCATCTGACGTACTATCCCATCCATGTGCCCAGGGAATTAATTCCCAAGGACGGGATAGTACATCATAGTAGATCTCACAACTGACACCTGGCACTAAATGCCAGGAGTGGTCACGGACCTCTCCCGGCACTTTAACCCCAAAGATGATGGCAGTGTTCCGGCGACTGCAGAGGGGCTGACAGCCCCCCTGCTTTAGGAT
This sequence comes from Oophaga pumilio, assembly GCA_009801035.1. NCBI lineage: Eukaryota > Metazoa > Chordata > Amphibia > Anura > Dendrobatidae > Oophaga > Oophaga pumilio. The sequence continues at coordinate 187,478 of VIAB01001447.1, forward strand.
CGGAGACCCCGCCGCTTGCCGCGGGATCCCAATCGCTGCCATGGAGACCTGATGTCGTCACGACGACATCTGGATCTCCGAGCCTGAGGGACTTCCTGTCATGCGAAGTGATGAGCAGGAAGTCTTTCATGTCAGTGCTATAGGAGCTGCAGCACTGACAGCTTCTATAGCATGCAGATCTGCATGCTATAGAAGCAACCAGCCTGCACAAAATGAGTGTCCCATAGTGAGACAAAGTGTAAAACAACGAATTAAATAAAAAAAATTAAATAATTGTAAAAATATTTTAAAAAATAATAACAAAAAATCAATATTTATTCCAGCAATAAATAAATATTTTAATAAAAAAATCTAAACAATAAAAGTACACATATTTGGTATCGCCGCGTCTGTAACGACCAGCCCTATAAAACTGTCCCATTAGTTAACCCCTTTAGTGAACACATAAAAAAAAGGCAAAAAACAATGCTTTATCATCATACCGCCGTGCAAAAAGTGGAGTAACACATGATCAAAAAATGGATATAAATAAACATGGTACTGCTGAAAACATCATCTTGTCCCACAAAAAACAAGCCACCATACAGCACTATCAGCGAAACAATAAAAAAGTTATAGCTGTCAGAATGAAGCGATGCAAAAGTAATTATTTTAGTCTTTATTGTATAAAAGCGCCAAAACATTAAAAGAAGATATAAATGAGGTATCGCTGTAATCATACTGACCCAAAGAATAAAACTGCTTTATCAATTTTACCACACGCGGATCGGTATAAACCCCCACCAAAAGAAATTCATGATTTGTTGGTTTTTGTTCATTCTGCCTCCAAAAAATCATAATAAAAAGTGATCAAAAAATGTCATGTGCCCAAAAATGGTAAGAATAAAAACGTCAACTTGTCCCTCAAAAAACAAGACCTCACATGACTCTGTGGGCCAAAATATGGAAAAATTATAGCTCTCAAAATATGGTGATGCAAAAACTAATTTTTGCAATAAAAAGCGTCTTTTAGTGTGTGACAGCTGCCAAACATAAAATCCCTCTATAAAAAACAGCTATAAATAGTAAATCAAACCCCCCTTTATCACCCCCTTAGTTAGGGAAAATAATAAAATAAAAAATGTATTTATTTCAATTTTCCCATTAGGGTTAGGGTTAGGGTTGGGGCTAAAGTTAGGGTTGGTGCTAAAGTTAGGGTTAGGGTTGGGGCTAGAGTTGGGGTTAGGATTACGGTTAGGGTTGGGATTAGTGTTAGGGTTGCAATTAGTGTTAGTTTTGGGATTAGTGTTAGGGTTGGAATTAGTGTTATGGTTGGGATTAGTGTTAGGGTTGGGATTAGGGTTAGGGGTGTGTTAAGGTTAGGTTTGTGTTAATGTTATGGTTATGGTTGGGATTAGTGTTAGGGGTCTGTTAGGGTTATGGTTATGGTTGGGATTATGGTTAGAGGTGTGTTGGGGTTAGGGTTGGAGTTAGAATTGGAGGGTTTCCACTGTTTAGGCACATCAGGGGCTCTCCAAACGTGACATGGCGTCCGATCTCAATTCCAGTCAATTTTGGTTTTAAAATGTCAAATGGCACTCCTTCCCTTCCGAGCTCTGCCGTGCGCCCAAATGGTGGTTCCCCCCACATATGGGGTATCAGCATACTCAGGACAAATTGGATAACAATTTTTGAGGTCTAATTTCCCCTTTTACCCTTGGGAAAATAAAAAATTGGGAACTAAAATCATGTTTGAGGAAAAAATATGATTTTTTTTTCCCAGCTCTACGTTATAATCTTGTGTGAAGCACTTTGTGGTTTAAAGTGCTCACCACACATCTAGATACATACCTTAGGGGGTCTAGTTTCCAAAATGGTGTCACTTGTGGGGGTTTTCCACTGTTTAGGCACATCAGGGGCTCTCCAAACGCGACATGGCGTCCGATCTCAATTCTAGCCAATTTTGGTTTGAAAAAGTCAAACGGCGTTCCTTCCCTTCCGAGCCCTGTTATATTCCCCAACAGTGGTTTTCCCCCACATATGGGGTATCGCCGTACTCAGGAGAAATTGCAAAATAACGTTTTCTTTCAATTTTCTCCTTTTACCCTTGTGAAATAAAGAAATTTTTGTAAAAGATCATTTTTGTGACTAAAAAGTTAAATGTTCATTTTTTTCTTCCACATTCCAAAAATTCCTGTGAAGCACCTGAAGGGTTGATAAACTTCTGGAATGTGGTTTTGAGTACCTTAAGGGGTGCAGTTTTTAGAATGGTGTCACTTTTGGGTGTTTTCTGAAATATAGACCCTTTAAAGTGACTTCAAATGTGAGGTGGTCCCTAAAAAAATGGTTTTGTAAATTTTGAGAAATCGCTGGTCAACTTTTAACCCTTATAACTTCCAAACAAAAAAAAATTTGCTTCCAAAATTGTGCTGATGTAAAGTAGACATGTGATAAATGTTACTTAGTAACTATTTTATTTGACATATTTCTCTATTTTAAGGGCATGAAAATTCAAAGTTTGAAAATTGCAAAATTTTCTAAATTTTCGCTACATTTCCATATTTTCTTAAATAAACGCAAGTTATATCAAATAAATTTTACCACTATCATGAAGTACAATATGTCACAAGAAAACATTCCCGGAATCGCCAAGATCCATTGAAGCGTTCCAGAGTTATAACCTCATCAAGTGACAGTGGTCAGAATTGTAAAAATTGGCCCCGTCATTAATATGCAAACCACCCTTGGGGGTTAAGGGGTTAATTAGTTAACTATTAAATATCTCAGAAACAAGACCCAATGTGGCAATACTGAAGTAAGCACCATAAACTTAATATAAAACCATTCAGACATCATTGGCATCGAAATCACTGTATACCAGTGTAATAGTGCAAAACTAAAAAACAATAAAAAAGGAGCACAAACTGTTAAAGGAAAAAAAATTATACATTTCACAACCATTTCTGTATCGCTAAATCTTTAATGTTGGCTATAAAGTCGCAATAGTTAACAAGGCCTCTGCTATGACTAAGGCTGATATGAGTGTGCCCATTGCAGGTGGCATATGACAGTGATGTCACCAGCATATGATGTCACTGTCATGTGGCACCTGTGACGGGCGCATTCACGTCAGCCGCTGGCCTCTGCTAGGTTGGCAACCATTTTGACATGAGCACGCCAGATCTGTAAGAGGTTCTGGGAGTGCAGATAGGTAAGAGGAATCTTTTTTTTTTTTTCTTCTGTGGATGTGGCATGATGCTCAGGCAAGGGACTAGGGACAGGGGGGCCAGCTAGGCAAGGGACATAGGGGGGCAGCCAGGCCAAGGGACAATGGGGCAGCCAGGCTAAGGGACAGTGGGACCAGCCAGGCTAAGGGATAGTGGGGCCAGTCAGGGCAAGAGACAGTGGGGTACAGCCAGGCCTGGTGACATAGTGCGCCAGCTAAGCCAAGTGACATAGTGTGCCAGCCAGGCCAAGTGACATAGGGGGTCAGCCACATCAAGTGACATTGGGGACCAGCCAGACCAAGTGACATAGGGGAAGAGCCATGCCAAGGGACATAGGGGGTCAACCAGGCCAAGGGATAATGGGGACAGCCAGGCTAAGGGACAGTGGGACCAGCCAGGCTAAGGGACAGTGGGGCCAGTCAGGGCAAGAGACAGTGGGGTACAGCCAGGCCAGGTGACATAGTGCACCAGCTAGGCCAAGTGACATAGTGTGCCAGCCAGGCCAAGTGACATAGGGGGTCAGCCACACCAAGTGACATTGGGGACCAGCCAGACCAAGTGACATAGGGGAAGAGCCATGCCAAGGGACATAGGGGGCCAGCCATGCCAAGGGACAGAGGGGGCCAGGCAGGCCATGGGACATAAGGGACTAGGATGGGGCACATTATTAAATACAGGGGACCAGGATGAGAGACATAATTACTGCATGGAGGCCAAAATTAGGAACATACATTATTAGTTTATGGTGGCAGTTGGGGGACATTATTACTGCTGTAATATAATTCACTTTTTAGGAGACTGTTTTCCATGGGGGGGACATAAGGGGGTCCTGTTACTGTACAGGGTTTCACTGTCGCTTTTTTCTTCATCTGGCATAGTGTAGAAATTTGTGAAAAAGTGGGGAATGTGCTCTAGAAGCGATCAGCTATAAATGACTGTTATTTTCTGCGGAGACAAGTCCCGGCAGGAAGAAACGAAGATGAAGGACTTTACCTAGAGAAGTCACTGGTGAGTCACTGTATTACATGTACATGTACACTCTACACTATATACAGAGCTCCTGTGTATAATGTCACTGGTGATCATTGTACTCTATATGCTATATACAGAGCTTCTGTGCATAATGTCACTGGTGATCACTGTATTACATGTACACTGACACTATACAGATCTCCTGTGTATATTGTCACTGATAGTAATAACAGTGTTAGAGTATTGTGGTTTTATTCATGATCACTATTGTAGTGTTCGGTCACTATGTGGTGGAAATATGTGGTCTGGTCACGGTGTGGCGGTATTTGTCCCTCTATGTTATTGGCTGTCATGTAAAAATGTGTGGCCAGATATGGCTGATGTGGCAACCAGAGACCACATTTAATACTTAGCTGGGTTAAATCTTTTTAAGGGAATCTGTCACCATTTTTTTTCCCACCTAATCTGAGAGCAGCAAAATGTAGAGTCAGAGACCCTGATTGCAGCGATGTGTCACATACTGGGCTGTTTGCTTTAGTTTTGATAGAATCATTTATTGTATAAGCAGAGGATTATCACTAGAGGACTAGTAAACCTGCAGCCATGTATTCTTCCATATTCATGAGCTTTGTATAAGTCCGCCTCCACCACTGATTGGCAGCTTTCTGCCTATGCACAAAGTACACAGAAAATCCAATCAGTGAATCAGTGGTGTGGGTGGGGTTATACAGACTTAACATTCAAAGAACTGTTAGACCTACAGCAGCTAAAACTGTGATTTTATCAAAACTACGGCAAGCAGCCCAGTAAGTTATACATTACTGGAATCGGAGTTATCGCACCTACATTATGTGGCTCTAAAATGGGGTAACAAAAACCTGGTGACAGATTACATTTTTTTAATATTTATGTTCCCATGAGTCATAACCCATTAAACTAGTTATTATGTGTTTCTTATTTAAAGGGATCATGAACTTTTAAATGATGTGTAATAGATTTGAAATAAAATGAGCTAATCTCTATATAACTCTGTAATGCTCGATGGACACTGTATACAGTCTTTCGTGCTCTCTCAGACCTCATCACTGTGCAATCAATCAATGTTAGCTGATTTTTCAATCCAAAAACTATTTCATCCATGCTGGCAATGTCAAATATCTTAAGTAGCGGTGAAGTCGTAACATACAGTGAAGATCACATGTGGCGATCCTTTCCTTCTTTCCTTAGCACAAGATTGAAAGTAATGTACAATACCTGGTCAACATAATGACAAAACCCTGATTTATTCTGAATTATTTTCTGGCTTTGTGTCTGATCACAAAATACGGTAGATCATATGACACTAAATAACATACTACAACAGGGTTCCCCAACTCCAGTCCTCAAGGCCCACCAACAGGTCATGTTTTCAGGATTTCCTTAGTATTGCCCAGGTGATAATTGCATCACCTGTGCAATACAGAGGAAATCCTGAAAACATGACCTGTTGGTGGGCCTTCCTTGAGGACTGGAGTTGGGGAACACTGCACTAGAAAACTTCACCTACACTCTGGAGAAGAACGTCATGAGTCTTTGGTCCCCTTTAAAAATTTGATATTTTCAAAATAAAAAAATTTCCACTGGGGGGGAAAGATCAGGTAGCTTTAATCAGTATGAAGCTAATATGTAAAAGAACAAGCAAGGAGATATAGCTGGAGATGTAGGAGAGCGATTAATCACTTTCATCCACATGTCTTATTCATTTAAGCATTTGTGAGACAGGCATCCGGAATGCCCATCACAGCTAAATGTCAGCAGCTCCTTCTCTTTCCAGTTACAGATGAATTGTTAGTTAGAGATATTTCATCCTGTAATTCCCAATGCCTGAACCAGAGCATGCATCCCAGCAAGGTTATGTTCTGCTCATTCATCTGATGTCCCAATGTCCTCCTCAAATATCTGTTTAGCCTCACTTCTCGACTTTCAAGTAAGGTTCAAATGGCTGTCCACTTTCCCTTCATCCTCGGGTCCAAGGTCTTCATTAGACAAGTCGGTTGATTGATGAGACTTAGTATAGAAAGCTAATGCAGGACAGTCAGAGTCCATTTACATGCCTTCCAGACGACTCAAGATTCTCAGTAAGGAGAGCGTTAGGATGGGTACTTGTTATTCTAGGGAATTTCAAACAATGTGGAAAACACAGAAAACAAAGTCAAGGGTTGAGGACAATAGTTCACGTCACATACAGAGCTTTTTTTTCTGACATTTTTCCGTTATATGCATATCCATTAAATCTACAGAATCCATTTAAATGTCAATTGCCCTCTGAATAATTCCAGCTATCCAATAAAACTGAATGCACCATGAAAAATATTTCTTAATATCCATCAAAACAGATAGAGAGGATTTATATAGAAAGTTAGACAAGCAGATTTAGTAAAACCTCACACGGGGGCATAGAGTTACAGTTAATCCAATGAATGATACATTTAGATTTGTTGCGGGGGAGAAGTCTAATGATAATGATTATCTGCCGAGAGAACCTAATAAATGTGTCCAATAAATCCTGAAAAGATGACACACCTAGCCAATGACCGGGAAGGATCCTTTTAACAGTTTCTTTAGGTCACATAAACCACATTTTCTGTGTGTTAGCCTGGTGTCTTCTCGCTCTCGAAAAGACGATGAAATGCAGAAGCTTCTAAAAGGAATTCTCTGTCCATAAGAAACAGTCTGACATGAGGTATATCCATAGGGGGTGTACAGAGACCTGTTGCTACCAAGCCCTTGTTTGATGGGCTTTTTCTTATGGTTGTTACCCTTTATAGATTACAATAGCACATAAGATACAAACCACTGAAAAAAGGTTTCTTACTGTTATTTTAAAGAAGCACTCCCATCATAGTTTTTATCCTCAATATATTGCAATCATAATATTATATAGCACTATGTACTTACAATTGCTCATTTTGCCTTTCTACTTCGTTCATTTTTCTCTTTTCCATTAGGTCTATGATATCATGTGATTAAAAACTGACTAGCTGAATCCTTCTAAGCTCTATGGAGAAACAGGGAGTCTCTTTTCCCTGCATGAGTCATCATTAAAACTATAATTCTACATCAAGGCAAAGTCTCTGGCAGGAAGGAGGAGCGGAGCAGCTGGGTCAGGAGTTGAAGAGGAGGATGACTTGCTGTTTCTACATAGAGCTTAGAAGAATTCAGCTAGTCAGTTTTTTTTCTCAGAAAAGAGAAGAATTAACTGGGTAGAAAGGCAAAATGAGCAATTGTAAGTACACAGTGCTATATAATATGATGACTGCAATATATTAAGCATATAAAAATTTACAGGAGAATAATTCTTTAAGATTGCTCAATATTCTTTATGCTTGCAGATCTCAGATGAAGAACAAGAGTGTAGAGATACAGACAAAGTAATTATTCAACTTGAACTTTGCAAAAAAACAAACTGAACAGAATATAACAATGTTGCAACTTCCATATTCTGACCTTGTTCGACTCATAAGAATCCCCTATAACCGTGTCACTTGACATAGGTCCCTTGACAAATGTCTCCTCAACACCCACTGAATTGAAAGTGGTTATTAAACCTTGGTTAAAAGTGGCCATACACCTAAGATAACGTTCAGTCATGGTTTGCTAGGCACATACACATTTAACTGATCATTCAGGTGTTTTCAGTGGGAAGAGTGTAGTAAGACACTACCAGGCATCTCTGTCTGTTATTCATCTTAAAGAAGGTCAAAAGTATTGGCCGTGTAAAATCAAACTGCCCGATCCTTTCTTCCTCCAACACCATCGATCGATGGATATTGAGGAGGCTGCCATACACCCAGATGGTCCTACATAAATTGGCAGGCTTGGCCAACATTAATCTATGCGTATAGGGGCCTTAATCTTTGTCTCCTTCAAGATTCCCCAAAGTATTGATTAAACTCACGAGGACACCAACAATTCTTTTCGTTGTGTTACAACATGCAACTGAAGCAATTAGAATAATTTTCATGGGAACTAATTATTGTTACACATCATAACCCTGTCTGGTCCCACCAATAGCTTTCACCAAGGTCTGAGTTCAGTGCCATGATTATGTATTCTCACAATAGCCAAAGCAGACGCCTGACCCCCACAATTAAGCCCACCAAGTCCAATAATAATTTTGACCTACATCATCTCAGCGGCTGTCTGCAGAGTTGACCTGTAAACCTCTTCACCCTGTTGCTTAGTCTACTTAGCCCCATATATTGTACCGAGAAAGATACAAACATTCAAAAAATGTTTCTCCATCAAGAATTTATTGAAGATACAATACACGGTAGTTAGAAAACATATAAAATAAGTGGGGAAAGACAACATTAGCGGATGAAAATTACATTAGATATGAGGGTAGTCAAATCTCAAGGCTGATACATATATAGAGTAATTAATTAACCATATTAATAACCACTAAAGTGTTATAAAATCAGATGATGGAGGAGACTAATACAGAATAAAAATAACATGAGTGAAGTTGGAAATTAAATCTAACACATACTCCAAATATTAAGAAAATAGTTCAAACTCATGTAAATTCTATAAATGGTTATATTAATACACAATCAATGTATAGTAATATATAATTAGTGACCAATCAAGAGATGGAGACCCCTCACCCCGACACACATTTTTAATTGGCTATCGCAGCATCTCAGTCTAAATAGTTGCTTAGTTTGGTCTACGTCTACTCTTCTGATGGCTTTTGGTAGAACTGTATCACTTCTCACCTGCGTAGGCTCTACTCCGCACACTATGTGATTTCTCAGTGCAGCTTCCTGCAGATCACTCTGCTCAATCCACCTCCTCAGAAGTTACTTAGCCAAACAAACAGGTTCAAAGTTATCCTTGTTGCTGCTGGAAGAGCTCTGTTCAACAGCTCCTATCATCAGACCGCTCCAGTTGTCCTATAGTGGTGGGAACATTGCACAGTAAACAAAGGCGTAGCTAGAGGTTCAGCTCGGAATGTGGCCCCTAACCAGGCAACCTTGATGACAACCACAGTGGCGCACCCTAATTGTGATTATAGATGAACCTCAGCAGATGACCATGGCGCTACTGAAAATAAATCTCGATACAAAGACCAATACCGGTGTTACCACAATATGGTGACCCGTATATTGGTAGATACCGGTCCTGCAGAACATGTAAGAGATTACAGCACAGTTGCAGATAGTGACATAGCTGACAATCTTTCTTTCTAGTTCGCCATAACAACTTCTTCCAGCCAGGACTCATCTGTAGAAATTACAACACAGACACATTTGACTTCTCACATTTCCAGCACCGTCCCCATTTATTACTGACCTGCACAAACTCCTCATCCTGCTGATACCCAAATGCTGAGCCGCTGCTGCTATATGTCCCCCTATTAGTGCACCTGCTGTGCGGAACAATAACAATGCTCCTCTTACTGCCCCTATGGTAATTCCCACCACTGTGCCCCTTACGAAGTAAAATTCCTCTTTTGTGCCCTCTATGTGGTAAAATCACCCACTAGAAAATTAGGAAATATTAATACCCTGTGCAAATGCCCTAGAAAACAGTGTCCACATTTTGCCCCTAGAAAGTGATAATGTCCCATGTCCACCTTTGACAGTCACAATACTGAGTGCCCTAATAATGCTTCTTAAGCGCCTATTTAACATGTAATAATGTCCCCTGAATCCACCCATGTACAGCCCCTATACACAGCAAAAAATGGCCCACAGCTACCCTCTACATAGTATGATGGTCCCACAGCTCCCCTCTGCACAGTATGATGGGCCCTCAGCTATACACAATACAATGAGACCACAGCTCTGCTATACACAGTATAAAGCCCCCACAGCTTCCCTATACACAAAATGGTGCACCTACAGCTCCCATATATACAGTATGATGGGGCCACATCTTCCCAATATATAGTATGATGGGCCCACAGCTCTCCTATACACAGTATGATGCTCCCCCATACACACTATGATGAACTCCACAGTAGTGCTCGTGCAGTATAATGACCATCATACAGTTTAAGGGTCCCTACACTGTATAATGGTTCGCACACTATGAGGGCATCCACACTGTATAATATCCCATACAGTAGTCCTCAAACTGTATAATAGCTTCCACAGTAGTCCCAAAACTGTATAACAGCACCCACAGTAGTCCCCACACCATATGATGGACCGCACAATAGACCCCAAATTTTATAATGGCCCTCAAATTAACTCCATGTTATATAATGGCCTTTATGAAGGCCCCAACAGTAGTCCCTATAGTGTATGAGGGCCACTGCAGTAACCCCCACACTGTATGAGGGCCCCGCAGTAACCCCCACACAGTCTGAGGTCATTCCACTCTAGCCACCCAATGCATGAGGGCCTCCCATTGTATGTATGATGGCTCCCCACTGAAGCTCCCACAATGTATGAGACCCCTCACAGTAATCCCTGTATGAGGGACACCCATACTTTATTATGCCCCTTAGTCATATGATGTCTTCACATGTTTTAATCAAAATTAAAAACATCACATACTCACCTAATTCAGGATCCTGACAAGTTCACCCTAATTAGGCTTTGTAATCTCTACAGACCCAAAAGCATAAGAAACATAAAATGTAAAAATAAAAAACTTATTTTCACCTCACCACTCACCTCTCTGGCTGCTCCTGTCTTTGTGCAAATGTACATAGAAGAATTGATGCTGTTTTGAAGGTAAAAGACGGCCACAACTAATATTGACTTGTTCTAGATTTTTCTTTGGTTCAGTCACTTTGCATTTTGCTGATTGATAAAAAATAAACTATTACACTGGTCTACAAAAAAAAAAATTTCTGGCATGGACTTTAAGAACAGTTTTAGACTAATTTGAGGGTGCTGAATTCAAATCTGATTTTATAATTTCTCTATCACATCATGTTTTTGCGCTATAGCCCATTTTCATGAATTCCATTATAAATATAAGTAGTGTATGAAAAGTGCTCTAGAGAGTGTTCTAGAGAGGTTACAATATAATGTTCATGGGTGGTTAATTT
>VIAB01001448.1:85817-103181 GCA_009801035.1 Oophaga pumilio
AAAATGAACTTTTTTGAATTTACCAAATGGCTTCAATGAAACAGTGAGAAATTTAAAGGGGTCTGAATACTTTCGTACCCACTGTACATATATAACATATCAGGGGATCATCCTCTTAAGAATTATTATGAATATTATAAATCAACATTGTCTTTCCATACCCGAAATGAAACACTCCTAAATACATCTACACCGAGAATCCCATTTCTTTTCCAGTGATTCTTCAACTGTCAGGAGAGCCTGGATAATTTATAGATTTCAACCAGTGAACTATTTATTTCTTCATTGCTGACATATTGGATTAGCCCATGGCCCTATTAACACTTATACATTATATATAAATCATAATCAGCACTTTAATAGACTGCATCAATAGTACAGGAACACTGTACACATGAAGACTGCACGGTGAACACAGAAGATGGAAAATTCAATTCAGCAATCAATTAAAGGGATCAATGTTGTCATGCTATACACGGATCATTGCATTGTTTTGAGTCCCATAGAAAACAAATTTATTGTTCTTTCTTTTAAAGAATTTTATTTTTTATTGGTCCATCAGTTTAAAAAGAATAGCAGATGGTAAATGCTTTTGATGTCTCCCTGTTGGCATATTTTTCGGTTCAGATGTCATTTATGCTACAGCTAATTGCTCAGTGCCAGGTTCATATATATTGTAATTATTTTCTCTTCTTTTGGATCGAAGAACTTTATTCAAAACATCTTGTGCGAAAAAAATGTTTCTTCTACTTATTACTACTACTTCTTTCATCTTAATTTCTTGGATTCTAAGTAGTGGACACGAGCCTGGAAAGCTTGGCTCGGAAAATGTTGGTACAGCTGCTGCTACTGCCATAGATTCCAGGAGAAAGGGTTGAAAAGATAGAAGTGTTAATGTTTATATCTCACAGAGACTCAAGAGAAATAGATTATTTTCATTTTAAAGAGAACCTGTAATCAGGATTATCCATGTTAAATTAAAGGTTTGGGCATAATAGCACTGCCATACTGATTTAATAGGTACCTTCAGTGTAGAAATCTGCAGCCTTGTCTTTGTTAAATTATCATTAGAAGTTTCGGATCCCTAAATTCTACGAGCTCCGGGGCGGGACTATGGGTAGGGTCTTCGACTCTGCCCCCACCCGCCACTACCTGTGGTATCTTTATCTTTTACCCATTGAAATTTCACTCTGCCACCGTCCAAGCTGCAGGCAATAGTTGCGCATATTGCTCTGGTGGTGACCTTCAGTAAAATGGCACTGATGGCGGCACACATGCAGATTTAGATCTCAGCTCAATGCATATGTGCCGCCACCCACCCTATTTTACTGAAGACCACTGGAGGTCGATCAATCCGCAATTAATCCTGAAGCCCACCACCAGATCAATCTATGTAAGCGCCCCCCTTCAGCTAGGATGGTGCCAATGCCAAAATTAAATGAGGAAGAAGATAAAGACACCAGAGGCAGCACAGGGGCGAGCCGAAGACTCTACCAACAATCCGCCTGGATGGCAAAGAGCTAAGGAATCCAAAAAATGCTAATGATGATGTAATAAAAACCAGGCTAACGATTTCTATACCGAAAGTACTCATTATGCCCATTCCTTTAATTTAAAATGGATAATCCTGATGACAGGTTCTCTTTAAGTAATAATATTCTCCATTTATTGCACATGGACTAAGGCTTTCATTAAATTGACATATGAAGTTATTTGAGTGGCTGCTCAGCAATTTCCCCTGTCTATACTATACCATAGTGTTTAATTTATGGGTCTACCAAACAATGGGTTGTAGGTCTGTAGCACCACCGGGAGATTAGATGTAGATGGCTCCAGGAAAGTTTGTCTTCTTTGTTATGGAGGTTTAACTGGTTTTAGTTGTTTAAATCAGGAAATGTAAATCTGATACTTACATCTGTTATACCGCGTTGTGCTTAAATTATGCAGTTGTCACTAGATCGCTCTGTTGCAGCTGAGTTATATAAGACACAGATTGCAGGAAGTACAGTCAGTGTGTGGTTGAAGCCACATGGTGTGATAAGGGATTCTGCTACAAAGTAAAAATGGACTAAACCCCCAATACACATTAGACTAATGTCGGCTGAACCCACCGATATCGATAGGTTCAGACGACGGTCTAATGTCTAGGGGGGCACTGGCCGACTGATGGTCGAGAAAGATATCAAACTTTGGACTGTTTAATCTGCCAGCCAACATGTCAGTCAGTGGCCTGCTCAAAGAGAGTGCAGAAACGCTTGGTGGAGTAAGCGGTACTGTGCATGGGAGCATATTTTGGCTGATAGCCATCTAATTTTTATAGCCAGCCTAAACCTCTGTAAAACAAGCAAGTGGGCTGAGGGAAAGCAGGTGACTATGAAGTATCAGAAAGAGTAATATAGGAAAGTGATTTGACATTAGTAGAGGCGGTTATAGGTGGTCATTTGCATGAAGCCTATGTTACTTAGTAGCATTTTTAAGCAATGTTTCACCTGACAGAAAGAAATCAGCTGCAGAGCTGCCACCAGGAGTTTCAGGGCCCCATACTGGCAATATTTTCAGGCCCCCTTGAGACTCTGTCCAGGCTCCACAGCAGATCCACCTTCACACCTCGAACCTTCCACAGTTCCACCACACACTCTTTGAAAAACTTCACGTCTGCACCATGTCCTCACCAATCACACATTAACAGTTCCCATCGAACACCAAATCATATACATAGCCATCAGCTTTTGTTTTTCTCTTTTAGGTATATTTTTCTTTAATGGAATCTGTCACACACATTTTTTAAAATGACCAATAATGCAAAATACAAGGGACAAATACCACCACACCATGTCCAAACTACATACTACCACCACAAAGTGACCAAATAATACCACATACAAGGAACAAATACCGCCACACCATGATCAGACCACATATTACCACCACATAGTGACCGAACAATACCACATGCAGATTTTAACAGGGAACTGATAAATGAAAGTGACTAATCAGTCCTGGCAGACAAAGAAGCAGATTTCGCTGAACAGATATTTGACAAAGTTTCTTATTCTCATATGTACTTTTGATTTATGAAATAACAAGTAAAACAGAATGACTAGAGATGGGCAAACCCGTGGATGTTCGGGTCCAGCGGGTTCAGCCGAACATTTTAACAAAGTTCAATTTGGATACCAGAACGGTACATGAACTCAAACTCGTACCCCATTCAAATGAATGAGAGGCCTGAATATCGAGTGTTTCCCATGCTGTCATCTGTGACAGCACGAGAAACACTGGCTCAGATTGGTGGTAAGTTTGTTACCACTACTCTCATCATCCTAGACTTGGTTACGCTGATAGCAGGTAGAGCAGGTGTACGATGATGGGAATATTCACAAGCCGACACCTGTGCAATAAAAAAATGAATTAAAAAAAAGGCGTGCGGTCCCCTCTAATATTGAAAACCAACATAGGCAAAACCAACAGCTGTGGGCTGCAGCATCCAGCTGTCAGCTTTATCTTGGCTGATTATCAAAAATAGAGGGGTCCCACGCTGTTTTCTTTTTTTAATTATTTCCCCCCATTTTTGATAACCAGCCAAGCTAAAGCAGACAGACAGCTGGGGGCTAGTATTTTTAGACTAATAAAGGGAAATATTGCTCCCCCCAGCCTAAATATAGCAGGCTGCTGCTGCCCCATCAAAGGTGCATCTATTAGATGGTGCAGTGGCAAGTGGGGTAATAGTTGTAGGGTTCATGTCAGCTTTGTAATGTCAGTTGACATCAAGCCTACATATTAGTAATGAAGAGGCATCTATAAGACGTCCCCATTACTAATTTCATAGTAAGATTGTAATAAAGACACAGCAAGAATAAAGTCCTTTATTTGAAACAAAACTCCCCATATTCTTTTAGCCATTTATTTTAAAAAGTTAAAAATAATAAAACCTTATTCCTCACCTGTCCAACAAGAAGATAATCCATATCTGCCCCCTGATGATCCGGATGGTTTGGAGAGCAGTCACATCAGTGATGCGACCACTCTCCACGCCACCCGTAACACACTGAGAAGAGCCTTAGAAGATTTGCCTGTGACTGGTGGTAACATCAATTACATCACCGCCAGTCACAGGCAAGCAAGAAAAAGAAACAGCAGCACTCAAAATAAGTCTTATTTGGTCTTGCAGATAGTTCTAGAGTTTAAGCTGGGGCTTAAAGTTCTGTAGAGATGGAGCCTGCTGTGGTGGTGAGTCACAGGCAAGCAACGCTTCTCACGCTCTGCTCAGTGTGCTCCAGCTGGTGTGGAGAGCAGAGGCATCTACCTACAAAGCAACATCAAGAGAATACTATACATTATGAAGATGATTAAAGTTTCTCCATTCTAACATTCCTCTCACTCCACCTATTGTGTGCGATCCGGATACTCTCCTAAAGTAACTGGCAGACTCATTGTATTGCAGGGACTCGGGAATCAGTAAGTCAGACAATGTATTCATTTATTATAATGTAATCTTGCTCCATCCCTCTCTACTGTACTTCCTCCCGGTGCACATCTCCAGTCACTCACAACTTGATGAGGATCGCTGGCCACGCCCCCAATGACATCACTGCAAAGCTGCTGGCTGAGCCAATCAAAGCACAGACAGGAAATCTCTGTGCTCTCTCCATTGAACAGACTAGCAGGTAGAAAGGAGCTGAAAGTCACATCAACACGCAACAACTCAGGAACAGTGCACAGTTTTTCAAATAGGCTTTACAGTACTTTAATTATCAGTGTGCCCCAAAATCACCTTTAATCATATTTGTTTGTATAATATATGCATAAAATGAAAGTTTAGGGAAAGTTTTAAAAAATAATTGTTAACAACTAGGCACAAGACTTTGATTTTAGGACAACGTTTGGTCTCTTAACAGCCTTAGTAAAATCACACAAGTCTATGATTAGCCTGGATTTCAAGCTAGATAAGATTTCCATAAGTCCAATGCTCCTCAAACTGTGGTTGTCCAGCAATTGCAGCCTTTGCCTTTAAGGACATGCTGGAAATTGTAGTTTTGTGACAGATAAATTAGAAACTACTGCATAAATCAATGCAGCTACACTATTGTCACTGTTAACAGCTGTGCCCCGATGGAACCATGCCAACACTGAGGAAAATCTAGAGCAGGTAAGCATTTCCCAAGGGAAGAGGGTTTTCTTCTCATTTTAAGACTACACCTGAACATTCCCTTCATGTGTTGTTTTTCAGGATCTCTATGTAAAAGATACCTCAAGAGGGTTGGTGGTTGGAGCTTGTAGGTTCAATCGCTAATGCTAATAAACTGGTTCATTTTCATCAGGATTGCCTGGCTGCTTTGTGGTGGAGCTAAGAACCTTGGCTCGTAGAGCTCTGAGACATTGGGGCATCTGATTCTCGACTTCAGTAGCATTGATTTAATGAGGATGATCAGATGTCTGGAAACTTTGCAAATAGATTATGGCTTTTTGGCAAGAAATGTAAGCAAATCAACATCATAGGAATAATTTATATTGAACACAAAGATGAGGCAAATGCTCTGTCACTGTCATTATTAGAAGAATACCACCACCTAAAGGAGTTCCAGGACTTCATATTTCACTGCAAATTTGCAAAAAAAACAACAACTTGAATCCAAGTGAACACCAAGAATGCACAATACATCCCCATTATGGAAACAAGACACATTACACCATTATTTTGTTGAATGGGAATCAATCACAACTTAACTGTTAATCATATATGACACAGTTGTGTGAAAAAGTGTTTGCCCCTTTCCAGATTTCCTATTCTTTCACATGTTTGTCACACTAAAATATTTCAGATCAACAAATGTAAATATTAGACAAAGATAAGAAAAATAAACACAAAAAGCAGGGAAAAAGAAATTCAAAACTACAGGGTCCTGTGTGAAAAAGTGATTGCCTCCTAAACCTAATAACTGGTTGGGAGACTCTTAGCAGCAACAACTGCAATCAAGCACTTGTTATAAGTGGCAATGGGTCTTTTACAACTCTTTGGAGGAACTTATCTTTGCAGAATTGTTGTAATTCAGCTACATTGGAGGGTCTCTAAGCATGAAGTGCCTTTTTAAGGTCATGCCACAACATTTTATTCTGATTGAGGTCAGTACTTTGACTAGGCCAATCTTAATTTAGATTTTCTTAAGCCAGAGGTGGACTTGCTGGTGTGTTTTGGATCATTGTCCTGCTACATAACCCAAGTGCACTTCAGCTTGATGTCACAAACAGATGGCCGGACATTCTCCTTCAGGATTTTTTGGTAGACTGCAGAATTCATGGTTCCATTTACCACAGCAACTCTTCCAGCAAGAGATGATGAGGGCATGCACTAACATTTTAGTAAATTGAGAAAGGGACAAATTCTGGAAACATTTTTGAGTTGGAGGCATCAGGAGGTGGTAAGAGCTTGGATGTGTGGTTTGAAGGCCATGGCAGAGTCAAGGGTTACTCTGGAGCTGTGGACTTCCGGTACAGGGGAGAGCATGATGTACTTTATAGTGATAGGTCTAGATAAATAGGTCTGGTAGAGGAGTTATATGGGATGGAGGAAAGATGATTAGTTCGGTTTTGTCCACCTTAAGTTTTAGGAAGCGTGATGACAAGAAGGAGGATATGGCTGATAGAAACATTGTTGGAATCTGGACAGCAGAGAGGTGACATCTGGGTAAGAGACGTAAATTTGAGTGTCATCAGCGTATTATTATTATTTATTATTATTATACATTTTTATAGCGCCATTTATTGCATGGCGCTTTACATGTGAAAAGGGCAAATATAGACAAGTACAATAAACATGAGCAATAAAAGGCACACACAGGTACAAAAGGAGAAAGGACCCTGCCCACGAGGGCGGGGTGAGGATGCACTTGGTGAGCATATAGGTGGTACTGGAAGCCATGGGACGTCATGTCCCAGGCAAAAGTTATAGATGAAAAAGAGAAGGGGTCCCAAGTCAGAGCCTTGATGAACACCAACAGAGAGCAGATGGGATGAGGAGGTTGTATGGCAATGGGAGCAACTTAATGTGAAGTTAGTGAGGTATGAGGAAATCTAGGAGAGAATAAGGGAAGAGAAGATCTGTAATAGGAGAGAGTGGTCGACTGCATCCAAGGCAGAGGACAGGTCAAGAAGGGGGAGTATAGAAAATTGTCTGTTAGCTTTGGCAGTAAGTAAATCTTTAGTAATTTTGCTTAGGTCAATGTCATTGGAGTTGTGGGGACTGAAGCCAAATTATCTAATCTATTTAAAACTATTGATCGAAATTTGATTGATAGGGGTAATAGGGTAACCCAGATAAGTGTTGAGGAACTACCAGTCAGATATCTATAAGCACGCATGCACACTCTGCTACAAGTGCTAAAAAGGAATCCCCAGGCCAACCCACAATTACGTCAGCATGCTCACAAAACACCATGTGAACTTAAGATACAGAAACATTTTTTTAAACGCAATTTCCATTTGTGGAAATTATTGTTATTCAAAGATCTATTGATTAAAATGTTAATTAAAATTAAGTTTGTTAGTGAGAAAAACACTTTAAGGCTAGTCTCACAACAGTGGCAGTGCCCATCAAACAGAGTAAATGGCTGGCAAAACTCACACATAAAAGAGCTAAGCGTATTATGGTATGAAGCGATTACTAACAATTATCCAGGCAAATCATTGAAACTCAAAGCTCAAGTGCCACATTCATGAAACATGGGGGGATATCTATTATACTAGGTAGTGGTAAATGAGCCTGAGGTGTCAAGAACCAGTGGGGCAACAACAAACCATTTCTGCCTTGGCAAAAATATTTTCACTAAAAGTTGGGAAACATGCTGAAAAAAATAGCCTTGCTGGAAAAAGTACTAATTACTATATGCTCATCAGTTCATCACCTTAGTGTAGACTTTGGCAAAGTGCAGCCCATGGGTCACATGTGGCCCTTTGGCTGTTCTAGTGCAGCCCATGAATTGGCACTTCTGGCACCACGAGACTGACCTCCACCTCACTTTTACTGCTATATGTATTCTCAGTATGGTCTATTTTGGAGACATCATATTGCGCATGGGAACTCAGTGGGGACATCAAAACTTAGCTAATTTAAATGAATTTAAATCTCCTGATCCAGATAAATTACATCCTAGAGTGCGGGAAAAGATAGCAGAGGAAATTGCAGAACCACTAGCCGTAATCTTTGAAAATTCCTGGAGAAAAGAAGAAGTCTCTGAAGATTGGAGAAGGGCAAATGTTGTCCCTATCTTCAAAAAAGGAAAAAAGACGAAGCCAGGAAATTACAGGCCAGAAAGCCAGTAAGCCTTACTTCTATACCATGAAAGATCTTTGAACAAATTATTAAACAGCATGAATGTAATTACTTGGATAAGAATACATTAATTAACTACAGCCAGCATGAGTTTGAAGCAAACAAGTCATGCCAGACTAATCTCATTTCCTTCTTTGATGGAATCACTGACTGGATGGATTTGGAAAATTCAGTAGATATAGCATATCTTGACTTCATAAAAGCATTTGATAAAGTATCTCCTACTATCCTTATTGAAAAAATGACCAAGTATGGAATTGACAGGGCTGCGGTTAGGTGGATTCATAACCGGCTCAGTGTACTCAAAGAGTGGTAATAAATGGTTGTACATCCAATTGAAAGAGTGTTTCAAGTGGGGTACCACAAGACTCTGTCCTGGCCCCAGTGTTGTTCAGCATTTTTTAAATGATCTAGATCGGTCAACTAAAGGTAAAATCGAATTTGCAGACAATGTAAAGCTAGTGTTACGCACATGGTTGTGGAACCACTGTGCCACTGTCCAGAGACAGCCTGGAGGGGCATAACTAAGTGAACATCTGGTTCTTCACTAGAGCCCCTGATGGTGTGGTTAGGCTTGATCCCAGGTGGAAGCAAGATGCTACTCCAGGACAGACCCTGGAGCTGCTATGCAAGGAAGCAGGACCGGCCAAGAACTAAAACACAGGAAAATGTGCGGATGGTAGACAAAACAAGTACCAGATCTGGAATGGACGAGATTAGTTCAGGAACACTGGACAGCCTCAGGTACGGGATCACATATGCAGGTTCAGACTGGACTGGTGAGGGCAGTTGTATAGGTGCGATCAAGACGGATCAGGCTCAGGACTTGTTAGAGGCAGATGGACTCAGGAACAGGATACAGCAGGGTAGACAGGAGTAGGAAGAAGGACCGGGCCATGGGTACCTGCTCTGCGCCGGGTGCGGAACTGTCAGGGCTATCTCCTCTGTTTTCCAAGGTAGAGCTTAGGGGACCGGATCGACCGGGCCGTGGGTACCTGCTCTGGGCCAGGTCCAGAACTGTAGGGGCTATCTCCATTGTTGTCAGGGGGGAGAGCTTAGGGGACCGGACCGACCTTTGGATCCAGAAGTAGGAGGTGTGGCTGTGTTGCTGAAGCTACAGCGCGCACGGAAGCAGTTAGACTTGGCGGGAACAGACAGTGCGCAGCAGAAGGAAGTGAGTAAGTGCTCCATCCCTCGAGCACCAGAGTAGTGCAGACCGGCGCCTGAACATCCCCACTGCTACCCGCAGAGACCGTGAGCAGAGGCGTGCCGTGTGCCCATTGGCCCCTGCAAAGCTTGGTGCCAAGCACTCCCGGCCCGTGAGTGCTGCGCGCATGCCGCCTAAGAGAGACCGGTGTGTAATCGTGAACTGCTCCCTGACCCCCAGGTGTATATTTGCCAAGCCATGTTGGGCTCAGACAGTGCTGTGGCCCGTACCCCTCCAGCCACATTGACATATGGACTGAGGACTCCGCGGAAGGTAACACTAACCGCTGCCGCCAGGACACGGATCGTCATCATCTACAGGACTTCACTGGACCAACCCTGCACCGGCCATTGCTGGTGCCATCATTTGCCTCATGGTCCCTACAGCCTGAAGACCAAATGACTGGATAAGTTGCACTCTTCAGAACTATTACTTCTATTATTACAGTTGCGTCTCCCATCAGTATATCCTTTACATCTGAACTGTCTATTTTCCACTGTTTAACTGTTCATCTCCCTGCGTGAAGTATACCTCTGTTGATTAAAAGTATTGACCCTTGCTGTCTCCAGTCCATCACTGCATTCCGCAACCTGCTCACACTTGGTGTAGTCGGCAGGATGCAGTCCACCGGTACCGTGGAGATAGACCAAGCAGTTGGGGGTGACAGTCCCGACAGGGAACTTCCGGAGTGGGGAGGTATCCTTTTCACTGGCCACCAAACCAAGTTGGGTGAGAGAACCTTGGAAAGAGATCCAGGACATGCGAGAGGAATGGTCAGATTTGAAGAAGAAACCTTCAGTACCCCTGAACCCCTCCAGGGGCAGAACTGACCCCGAGCCTCGCCGTGAGAGGAGAGCACCTCACACAGAAGAGCAGCCGACCTGTTACAATTGTGGGGACATTGGACATTTTGCTTGGGGATGTGCACGACGTGGACGATCTCTCCAATGCCGTCAGTTAAACTAGCGGGCTCCGTGGCTGGAGGACACCATCCGAAGCCTGAGTAGTCAAGAAGAAGAACAAGAAGTCCCACAAATTTACTTTCACTGAGTCCTCTTGTTTGGGCCAAAATTGATGGTCGGGCCGTCCGCTGTCTAGTTGATACCAGTTCTCAGGTAACCACTATGCCTGAGGCCTACTTCAGACGTCGATTTCCGCCAGACGATGCAACCTTAATGGGGCCCAGTGATCAAGTTAACAGCTGCTAATCAGTTGCCCATCCCGGTTGCAGGAGTGGTTTGGATGCAAATCACAGTGTCTGGCAAAAATGTGGGCCGGGTAGGAGTCGTGTTGACCGCTGGGGATCCTGGCAATGGCCCCGAAGTGACCTTGGGAATGAACGTCCGGAAAGAACTCGGGAATATCCTGGTCAACGAGCCAGCTGACGAGTTTTTGAATCAGTGGAGCCCTCGCACCCCTCAGAGGAAAACTATCCAACAATTCATCTGAGTGGACCAGGCCCAAGAAACCTCGAGTGAAGAAAAAACATTGGGTAAGGTGATCGTCCCGGCCGCCGCCAACTTTGTTCTATCACCAGGGCAAACTGTGCTCACCCTGCCTATCCGAGCATGTACCCCTCTTGAAGTAGTTGAAGTCCAGATTGAGCCAGCTTTTGTGGAGCAGCTACCTCCAGGGCTACTCGTTGCACTGGCGTTAGCCACTGTTCATGACGGTAATGTACCAGTGCAATGTGTCAATCTCGGGGAGGATGATCTCACGCTTCCATCCAAAAGTGAAGTAGCTCAAATCATGGGCATGCCGGAAGAACTGATACCACCAAAAGCCGTTCAGCTGGCAGTGAAGCAGGGGGACCCCTGGACAGTGGCCGCAAAGGAAGGACGCCGAATTCTGGAGGAGATGCGGGCCGAGCTAACTGAACTCTCACCACAACAGGTGCATTAGGTGGAAGCCATGCTAAAGTGATACAAGGATGTATTGGCCCGTCATGACGATGATTTTTGGTGCACTACAGCTATCACCCACAAGATCCCAATGGAAACACTGCACCCATTAGGGAACGATATCGACAGAGCCCGCCACAAATGTACAAGGAGGTGAAGGAGATGTTGGTGCATATGTTGCAGAGTGGAGTTATCTGAGAGAGACAAAGTCCATGTGCTGCCACCATTGTTGTCATACGAAAGAAGGACTGGATTTTGCGGTTCTGCATAGACTATTGGAAACTGAACGCCTGCACCGTGCGGGACTCGTATCCCATATCGAGAATTGAGGAATCATTGTCTGCTCTGGGAAACGCGAAATACTTCTCGTCGTTGGATTTGGCCAGTGGGTATTGGCAAGTGCCCAGGTCTGAGCATGGCCGGGCGAAGACAGCATTCATACTGCCTATGGGGTTGTTTGAGTTCAACCGGATGCCTTTTGGCCTTGCAAACGCACCCGGGACCTTCCAGCTACTGATGGAGAGTGTCTTGGAGACTTAAACTTCAAGGAAACCCTCATTTACTTGGATGACATCATCGTTTATGTAGCCACTTTTGAGGAACACCTGAAAAGGCTGGAACAAGTGTTGAGTCATTTACAGAATCATGGCCTGAAAGTGAAGCCTTGGAAGGGCCACCTCTTTCGCACACAGATTGAATAACTGGGACATGTTGACTCCGCTGAAGGGGTGAGACCATCAGTGCAGGACTGGCCCACCCCGAAGACTGTGAAGGATGTTCGAGCTTTCCTGGGACTCACTGGATACTACCGTCGATTTGTGAAAAACTTCACTCGCATTGTTAACCCACTATTGGAGCTGTTGAAAGGAGTACCGTCTGGTGTAAAGAATAGGACCATTCAGTGGGGAGACAACCAAGAAGAAGCTTTCCGAGCCTTAAAGATGGCTCTAACTGAAGCACCCATATTGTCATATGCAGACTTCTCCCAACCATTCATTCTTCACACCGATAGAAGTCTACATGGACTAGGAGCTGTGTTGTCACAAATACAGGGCGGAAAAGAGCGAGTGATCACTTATGCGAGTTGGTCCCTCCACGATTCTGAACAAAATCCAGACAACTACAGTTCTTTCAAGCTAGAACTGCTGGCGTTGGCGTGGGCCATGACTGAAAAGTTTTCTGAGTACCTGTCCGGGTCTGAAGTCTTGATACGCACCGATAACAATCCTTTAGCCATCCTAGAAAATGCGAAACTAGGGGCCCTGGAGCAGCAATGGACGGCCCAAATGGCTAAGTACCAATATAAGATCGTCTATCGGAAAGGAACTGAAATTACACACGTCGATGCTCTATCCAGAGTGATGAACGAGCGACCTGGACCCAATGGGGATGAAGAGCTGGAGGCTAAAGAGAACCCTGAGTTCAGTAACTCCACTAGGATGGTGGCGACCATGCAGGGACAGATCGAGGGGGCCCCAAGAGAATGCACCCTGGGGCGATCCCGTGACGAGTGGGTACGACTTCAGCAGGAAGATGGGGAACTTGAACAGATGAGGCAGTGGCTGGCTCTAAAACAACTACCCAACCAAAGAGAGAGAGACGCTCTGTCCCCGGGAACTCAGATCCTTCAACAGTGGGAAAGGCTCCACCTAAGAGACGGTCTATTATATCGGAAGATCCAATTGAACCGAGAACTGGGAGTCACCTGGCAAGTGGTGCTCCCCGAAAAGCTGCTTCACAAGGTGGCCACGGAGGCTCAGGAAAGAGGGGCCCACTTTGGCCCGGAGAAGACATTCCAGTGGCTGCTGAAGCTAGTCTACCATCTTCGACTAAAAGCTGCTGTAGAAGAGTGCTGTCGACAGTGTAAAAGATGTGAGTTAGCTAAGCCCTGGACCAGAGAGCTCCCACGCAGACCATCATGACTTCTGCTCCCCTAGAGGTGTTGATGATAGATTACTTGACTATAGGCCCGGCTCACCTTGGATATGAGCACTGTCTAGTGATGACCGACCACTTCACCAACTTCGATGTGGTGACTCCGACCCGAGATCAAACAGCTGAATCGGCAGCACAGGCCATTTGCAGGGACTTCATCCAAGTGTACGGCTGTCCGAAGAGAATTCACTCCGATCAAGCCGCCTGTTTTCAGGGACGAGTGATGGAAGAGCTGTATCGCATGTATTAGATTGAGAAATCCCGTACGACACCATACCATCCCCAAGGAAATGGGGCCTGCGAACGTTTCAATCGAACCTTGATCGAGATGCTGAGGATGTTAGAGGAAGACAGAAAAGTTCGCTGGCCTGAGTTTGTGGCTGAATTAGTTTGGGTGTACAATAACCGAGTACATCGCACCACTTGATACACGCCATACACCCTTTTGTTCGGCCGACCGAGACGAGAGCTCACTGAGCTGGAATTGGATCCAGAGGAGGACTACTCGTGGATGGGGGTGTCCACCTGGGTCCGTGAACATCGACACCGGTTGCAGACATAACATCACCTTGTGCAGACCAAGTTCCGAGAACTTGAACATCCGGAGACAGCTCCTCTGCGATGGACAGCTCTTAAGGCTGGGGACCACATGCTGGTCCGAGACAAACAACCTCGAGGCAAGTTGGAGTATCGGTGGGAAAAGACCCTGTAACGGGTGAAACTTCGGATCGGGACTGAAGGTCCTGTTTACGGGATTCAACCTGAAGGGGAAGAAGGTGCTCCCACTTGAGTAGTACATCAGAACATGCTACGTCCTTGTTTGGCACGAGACACCGATCAACCAGAGAGAGCATCAGTTACTCCTGAGCCACTCCCTGTTGCAGCTTTCGACTATGACGATGAAGAATTTTCTGATCCACTACCCATTGACCCAGAAGAGGAACAGGAGCCTGAAGCTCCCGAAATAGCTGCTCCATTGAAACTGGGCGCGTCCCCATCCACTCAACCTGACTCCACTACTCAACCTGACTCCACTACCCAACCGGACTCAACTACTCAATCTGGCTTACGCCGCACTGAACGGACAAAAGCTGGAATACCACCCAACCAATGCGAGCAAGACCAATTTATTTGGCAGCAAATTATCCAAGAGATGGAGGAATGTCAACATCTGCTACAAGAACTCTCGCAAGTGGAATGGCGAGCAAAAGGAGAGGGGGAGTGTAGAAAGAAGAACCGGGCCGTGGGTACCTGCTCTGTGCTGGGTCTAGAACTGTCGGGGCTGTCTCCTCTGTTGTCCGGGGGAGCTACAGCGTGAGCGGAAGCAGCCAGACTTGGCAGAAACAGACAGCGCACAACAGAGGGAAGTGAGTGCTCCATCCCTCGAGCACCAGAGTAGCGCAGACCTGGGCCCGAACACCCCCACTGATACCCGCAGAGACGTGCTGTGTGCCCGATGACCCCCGCAAAGCAAGGTGCCAAGCGCTCCGGGCCCGTGAGTGCTGCGCATGTGCCGCCTAAGAGAGACCGGGTGTGTAATCGTGAACTGCTCCCTGACCCCCTGGTGTATATTTGCCGAGCCGCGTTGGGCCCAGAGAGTGCCATGGCCCGTACCCCTCTGACCACATTGACATATGGACTGAGGACTCCGCGGAAGGTAACAGAGACTAACCGTTGCCGCCAGGACACGGATGTCGTCATCTACAGGACGTCACCAGACAAACCCCGCGCCGGCCGTTGCTGGCGCCATTGTTTGCCTCATGGCTCACACAGCCTAAAGACCGCCAGACTGGATAAGTTACACTCTTCAAAACTATTACTTCTATTATTACTGTTGCTTCTCCCATCAGTATATTCTTTACATCCGAACTGTCTATTTTCCCCATTTCACTGTTCATCTCCCTGTGTGGAGTATACCTCTGTTGATTAAAAGTATTAACCCTTGCTCTGTCTCCTGTTTGTCACTGCATCCCACAACCTGCTCATACATGTACTAGTTCTGACATTACAGGCAGAATAGACAGGCTCAGGTTCAGACAGAGCAAGCAGGACGGACCGGGTCTGGTTCCGACAGAACACAGATACAGGGATCTTACAACTTGGTAGCAGAAGAAAAAACTGAATACTGAAGTTGGTAAGGCACCTCCCAATAGGGGAGGGTGCCTTAAATATCAGACATTTCCCAGATGTTTTCAGAAGCGCACATGCTGGCTCTTAAACAGGCAGGAAGTGCATGCCTTAACAGCACTCCCAGGAGACCTGCGTGCTGTCACAGGTACTGGGAGGAAGCAGACGTCGAGGGATCGTGAACAGGTAAGTGAACGCTCCAGTGTGCCTGCAGTGAGGGGAAAGGGGATTCATGCAGGGGTGCTGGCGCTGTCCTCATTGTACCCCCCTTATGCCCCCTCTTTGTCAAGCCTGCTAGGAATTTCTGTAGAAGAAGTGGAGCATGAATATTTTCTTTGGGCTCCCACAACCTTTCTTCAGGTCCAAATCCCTTCCAGTCGACTTAGAAAAATGTTTTTCCTCTCACCCTCTTTAAGGCTAAGATATTCTTCACCTCAAAGACATCCTTGGAACTGATGGGAGCAGGCGTTGCACCAGGATCCTTGAAGAAGGCACTCAGGATGAACGGCTTCAGGAGGGACACATGAAAGGAATTGGGTACAAGCAAAGAAGGTGGTAGCTTCAACTTATAAAACACAGCATGAATTCACTTGATGACTTCAAAGGGACAAATGAAGGGAGGACCCAACTTGTAGTATGGAATCTGGAGATATACAGTATGTACTTAGAAGATAGCCACACCTTATCCCTTGGACAATAATAAGGTTGTTCTATGCGTCCCTTGTCCGCATACCTCTTCATAAGCTCAGATGATTTATCTAAAGTGACCTAGGTGTCCTCCCATATCTTCGAGAAATCGTTTGTGAAACCATCGATGGCAGGTACGCCAGAAGCGGCCAATACTGATAGAGGGATTTCTGGCTGTTGACCAAAGACAATAAAGAATTGAGAACTTGTCGAAGACTCACATGGTTGTTAAAGGAGAACTCTGCCCATGGTAAGAGCTTAACCCAATCATCATGATGTGCGTTAGTGAAGTGCAGCAGGTAGTTAGTCAGACTCTGGTTGACTCTCTCAACCTGTCTGTTGGATTGAGGGTGATATGCAGACGAGAAGTCCAGCACTACGTTCAGAAGCTTGCTCAATGCTTGCCAGATTGTGAATGCGAACTTGACACCTCGGTATGACACGATGTGATGAGGAAACCCATGAAGACGGAAGATATGCTGGATGAATTTCTCCCCAAGATCAGGCGTAGATGAAAAGCCTGGTATGTGGTAAAATGAGCCATTTTTGAAAACCACTACCCAGATGATGGAACATCCCGAGGACACAGGAAGGTCTGTCATAAAGTCCATGGTGATATGCTGCCCAGTCACCAAGGGTACAGGTACAGGTAGGAGTTGCTCGGATGGGAGATACCTTGGTGGTTTGTTGCAGGCACAGGAAGGACAGGCGAAAATTAACTTCATGATCTCATTATGCATGGTGGGCCACCAATAGTGATGTGATATGAGCTGCAACATCTGTCTCTGTCCAGCATGACCGGACAACTTGGTGAAGTACCCCCATAGCAGAACCCACCTCTTATCCGATTCTGACAGCAAGTTCTTTCTTGGAGGAATTGGGACAAGTTCACCTGGGCCATAGTAACCATCTTGCATGGCTCGATGATGAGTTTGAGTTCCTCCTCTTCATTGATGGGCAGCAAGGAGCAGGAAAGTTCATCAGCCTTAATGCTCTTGTCAGCTGGCCAAAAATGCAGAACAAAGTCAAAACGGGCAAAAACTAGTAACCACCTAGTCTGGCATGGGTTCAGTCTATGTGCAGACTACAGATAGGCCAGGATCTTATTGTCTGTATATATGATGACCGGATGGACTGCTCCCTCAAGAAGGTACTGGCACTCCTCTAGGGCCTTCTTA
>VIAB01001449.1:6859-25728 GCA_009801035.1 Oophaga pumilio
ACAGCCATGGACTACAACCATGGACTGCAACCATGGACTACAGCCATGGACTAAAGACATGGACTACAGCCATAGACTACAACCATGGACTACAACCATGGACTACAGACATGGACTACAACCATGGACTACAGACATGGACTACAGCCATGGACTACAACCATGGACTGCAGACATCGACTACAGATATGGATTACAGACATGGACTACAGCCATGGACTACAGTCATGGAATACAGCCATGGACTACATGCATGGACTACAACCATGGACTATAGTCATGGACTACAGCCATGGACTACAACCATGGACTACAGACACGGACTATAGACA
The DNA here is from genome assembly GCA_009801035.1 of Oophaga pumilio. Classification (NCBI taxonomy): domain Eukaryota; kingdom Metazoa; phylum Chordata; class Amphibia; order Anura; family Dendrobatidae; genus Oophaga; species Oophaga pumilio. Next base: position 7,192 of record VIAB01001449.1, read on the forward strand.
TGGACTACAGCCATGGACTACAACCATGGACTACAACCATGGACTACAGCCATGGACTACAGACATGGACTACAGCCATGGACTACAACCATGAACTACAGACATGGACTACAGCCATGGACTACAGTCATGGACTACAGCCATGGACTACAGCCATGGACTACAGACATGGACTACAGCCATGGACTACAGCCATGGACTACAGATATGGACTACAGACATGGACTACAGACATGGACTACAGACATTGACTACAGACATGGACTACAACCATGGACTACAGTCATGGACTACAGCCATGGACTACAGCCATGGACTACATACATGGACTACAACCATGGACTATAGTCATGGACTACAGCCATGGACTACAGGCATTGACTACAGACATGGACTACAGCCATGGACTACAGACATGGACTATAGACATGGACTATAGACATGGACTACAGCCATGGATTACAACCATGGACTACAGACATAGACTATAGACATGGACTACAGCCATGGACTACAACCATGGACTACAGCCATGGACTACAGGCATTGACTACAGCTATGGACTGCAGATATGGACTGCAGACATGGACTATAGACATGGACTACAGACATGGACTACAACCATGGACTACAGCCATGGACTACAGCCATGGACTACAACCATGGACTACAGTCATGGACTATAGCCATGGACTAGAGACATTGACTACAGCCATGGACTACAGCCATGGACTACAACCATGGACTACAGACATGGACTACAGCCATGGACTACAACCATGGACTATAGACATGGACTACAGCCATGGACTACAGACATGGACTACAGCCATGGACTACAACCATGGACTACAGACATGGACTACAGACATGGACTACAACCATGGACTACAACCATGGACTACAGCCATGGACTACAGCCATGGACTACATGCATGGACTACAGCCATGGACTACAGCCATGGACTACAACCATGGACTACAGACATGGACTACAGCAATGGACTACAATCATGGACTACAGACATGGACTACAACCATGGACTATAGTCATGGACTACAGCCATGGACTACAGATATGGACTACAGACATGGACTACAGACATTGACTACAGACATTGACTACAGACATGTACTACAACCATGGACTACAGCCATGGACTACAGTCATGGACTACAGCCATTGACTACAGCCATGGACTACATACATGGACTACAACCATGGACCATAGTCATGGACTACAGCCATGGACTACAACCATGGACTACAGTCATGGACTACAGCCATGTACTACAGCCATGGACTAGAGACATTGACTACAGCCATGGACTACAGCCATGGACTACAACCATGGACTACAGACATGGACTATTGACATGGACTACAACCATGGAATACAACCATGGACTACAGACATGGACTACAGACATGGACCAAAGTCATGGACTACAGGATCCTGCAAAACATTTTTCCTAACTTTACTTTGATCAAAAATTCATTTTTCTGCTATTATTTTTATTTTCCTGGCTTTTTATCATTTTTTAGCACAATAAAAGTTTTGAGGTATCCAATCCACATAAAACATTAAGCATAAGCAGCTCATGAGGATATTATAACCCCACGAAGATGAGGAAGAATCATCTACCCCAATTTCTGCATGGAAACCCCAAATATTTTTTTTAATGGTGCAACACACAAATCCAAAGTGAGCAAGTAATGGGTCAACATATCAATAAGGACCTCCAGGTCTTCGAATTCGGAACCAGCCACCACTAGGGGCATCTAACGGGTCTCCATAGCTGAGTGTGCGCCCTGTCATGTTTAAGCTCTTACATGAGTCTGGAGTTCCCCGGGGGATTAAAGAATTATCGTACGCTGAATTACCAGAATTAAGTCTGATACTTAATAACCCACACTCCTGTGTCGTAAGTCACCCTGGGGTGTTATATTAAAAAATGATGTCTCCTCCGGTAATGCAAAATCTCACCATCGAAATACCCTACATTTCCCAAACATTGCATAACCTAATGTATGTCAGGGGAATTCACGTGTGGAAAGCGTGCCAGCGAGGACAAGACGTCATTCTAGATTCCTGCCAACTATAAAATATACTATGGATAGCAGGGTGCAATGTATCTCATAGGTCTAAACTTTGGCATCATCTGCTCTGTGCATGGGTGGACCTACCATTGGTGCAGCTGCACAGGGGCCCGAGAAGTAAAGGGGCCACATCTAAAGCAGGTGGAATTGTGCATTATGATGATCTATTGGGCTGCAAAGGACCCATATATTGTTCTTACACAGGGACCCTCTTCTGTCTGTGTCCGTCAGTGGCTCTGTCTGTTTATTATTCCCTGTTATCAGCCATTTGACACTGAGGAGGAGTAAGCTGGTACGTTCTTCAAAGAGATGATTGACAGGAAATCCAGAAAAATCTCTGCCCCCCCCTTCCCAGATTAGTTGCTCTGATCTTGCGGATCATTTTTTCGTACAGTATGTCAGGTCCATATTTTACATTTAAATAGGTCCACCTCTGCAATAAAAAAACACCCTCTTATCCAAACCAGATTCGCTGTGATAGATTTTCAGATTCGCCATATATGAAGCATACGGGCCAGTTTTTGGGAAAAGACCACTCCAGTAGAAGACGGATTAGGACGGAGGGGGCCTGAGAGAAAGGGTTAATGACAATAATGCTCCCCAGTCATGTATTGGAGTGGGCCACAGCTTGGATGGAAATGTGTGAGGGGCAGATTGCTCCTATGAATGCGGCCTGTACGAGCTGAGAAAGACTCACTGTTCTGTTTCCTAGAACGGAAGACCTTCCCTCCAAGAAAGCTGAGCTCATTTTATTTCCCCTTTTTTAATACATTCTGCCAGCAGGAGAACAGTAGTGTTAGAAGTGCGGAGCGGCGGCCACGTGGAGGTGTAACGCGGTGCCTACAGGACCTCAGTGTCCCCCTGCACGGACCGTACTCAGCGCCACATTCAGCATCCAGCATTCTGCAAAGCATCTGCTTCCAGTTTGAGCCCTCCCACCGCTCCTAGGGCCAAAAAGCTGGAAAACTCCCCATTCGAGAGAAATCGGATTAACCCTTTTCACCGTAAAGTGCGGTAGGGTGGGGGGGGTAAACTTGTGCTTTGACTTTTTAAGAAACTCGCCCTGAAATTGGAGCATTGTGGCTTTTACGAGTTGACTCTCAGCCATGTAATTCCCAATGCTCCAAGTCTACAAGAGTCCTGGGTAATATAACATGTTGACTTTTAATATTATCCCGGAGCTATTACCACATTTTTAGGGGTTTTCTGGCAATGCGAAAAGCAGAATGTGGCCGCTGACTGTATGTCACATCTGTAATAGGACCTCCATAGTATGTGGCGGGTGGGGGGGAAGTCATATTACATCAGTGACAGCGTAGTCACCAAGTGGCCAGCGAAAAGCCCCTGCAACCATAATAAAGAGGAACGTGCTGAGACTAGTAGTTCCACATCTGGAGTTAGCAGAGCTGAGTTTGCATAAAAATGATATTCCAATGACAAATTCCTCTCTGTTACATCTGTATATCGACATTAATACTCTAGGAGACCCGGATAGTGATTCTGAATGTATGGTAATGCCGTGCAAAACTTTTCCTTCTACGTTAATAATTATCTACTCTACGGATCATTTAAACCAAGACATAATTAAAAGTTCAGGGCTAATGATAATGAAAAAAAAAAGTCACATTTTGCACGTTAACTCTTCGTGCACTGGCTAGTTTATGAGTAATGCATGTCTGAGGGCATTTGTGGGAAGTATTGTTAATTAGCAGCCAGGAGTAATTGCTTTAAGGTGGCATAAGCTGCAAATGTCTGATGAGTCCATGTCACTTGCAAAAGACGTGCTCCTCCTGCAAATTTCTAAGCCAGCTGCTTTTTTTTTCCTCTTCCCCCCCAATCCCCCTCCCATCCCCATGATTGATGACATTGGCCAGGATCCAGCATAAGGAAGGGTTTTGTTCCTCCAGGACTACGCACGAAATGAGATCACATCACTTCAAAGACTTAAGGGGAGGGCTCACAGGACAAGCCCCATAAATTCCAGCACAGGGTGTCAGGCTCCTGCAGTCATGATCCAGAGTCAATCCTGTTACTAGCTGAGCATAGAGTCAGTGCAAGGCACTGCGAGCTTCCAGCAAGCCATCTCCAGGGTCCTGCAGACTCAGACCCACCACAAGTAGAACTTCTCCAACTTCCAAGACCTGCGCGCAATTACGCACTGAGAACCTTTGCGCTACTTTTTTGCGTCACTCTCGCCTCTTTCCAGTGCCCAGGATGAGGTGTGTGCAGTATCTGCTGCCCTGTATGGCAGCTTTGGTCCATGCCCGGATTGTCCTAGGTGTAATATCAATGGAAGAAGAGTTAGTGGTCCCTGTCCAGGGTCCAGCCAAGGATGGCAAGGTGCTATACCGCCTGGATGCTTTTGGAGAAGCCCTCACCTTGGAGTTAGAGCCTGATCCAAGTTTTCTTGCAAGGGACTTTAGTCTGCAATATGTGGGTAAACCCAAGTCTACTGGAGAAGACCCCGCAGTATCTCTTCCTAACCTGGCTGACTGCTTTTATTCTGGCACTGTCAATGAGGATCCATCCAGCAGTGCAGCCCTGAGTCTCTGTGCAGGGATCAGGGGAGCTTTCTATCACAGAGGAGAAGAGTTTTTTATCCAGCCCAGCAATCACACGCTGACAATGGCTTCTTCCGGCACTATGGTTCTGCATCTGGTGAGCAAGAGGAGTCGTGTCAAGGCAAAGTGTGGAGTGACTGACAATTCCCAGCCGCAGCTGGATACTGATGACGAGCCAAAGTCCATGGAACCTATGGCACTATCAGGTATGGTGCACTCCATTTATTCATTTATTTGCTTACAAAAATCTAAGTAACCTAGTGCAAACTTTTTCTAAATATTTTTTTTCCGTAAAAAAAAATATGAATATGAAATAAAAGCTGCACAATTTCCCCTGGGTTATGTCTTTTTAGGCCATTGAATTAATAAGGCACCGTGCCCTGGAGTCATGCCAGTATGTTATGCCACAGGGCTGGCTGTGCTTTCGCTGCAGCACATGGTGGCACGACTTGCTGGGACGTAAGGTGTTAAAAATCGATGTAGTCATGAATGACCTCATTATAAAAAATTGGACATGCTAGTGCTTGTATACAGTCCTTCTTAGAAGTGAGTGAATTATACCTTTCTGTTATTTTACCCCGTGTTATATAGAACTGGTTAAACCCAAATTTCCATTCATAAAAAAAAGCCGGCAGTTGTGATAACAATAGAAACATGATGGAGGATTACTGCAGCCTCAGGGGCATTGGGTTTGTCCTGTATGGATTGAGTTGGGTATATAGGAAGCTGAGGCTGAATGTGTTAATTCAGAAGCTGAAAGTCAGCACAAGGGTACAGTGTCTCAGAAAGGTGCACTGCTGCGGTTTCAGGGTCAGAGAAGCAGTCAGCCATTTGGCAGGAGTCACAAGTGCTATTCTGTGATTACATGGGAAAGTGAATGGTCTTACGTCAACTACCTTCCATGCTAGAAACGTGAAACGTGACTTCGATCCTATGGCAAAAAAAGATTTGTAAATCATAGACAATGTACAATCAAAGGGTAAAAAAGATTGAAGAACTTCCAGATTTTGCAGTCCCATTCATTTTTTTCTTTTGTTTTTTTGCAGGATCAGGAAATTCACGGAAAAAGAGGTTTGTCTCCAGCCCCCGCTATGTGGAAACCATGCTTGTGGCTGACCAATCTATGGCTGAATTTCACGGGAGCAATTTAAAGCACTATCTCCTTACCCTAATGTCGGTGGCTGCTAAGCTATACAAGCATCCCAGCATCCGAAACTCAATCAGCCTGGTGGTCGTGAAGATCCTGGTTATCTATGATGAGCAGAAGGGACCTGATGTGACGTCCAATGCCGCCTTGACATTGAGAAACTTCTGCAGCTGGCAGAAGCAGCATAATCCACCCAGTGACCGCCATGCAGAACACTATGATACAGCAGTTCTATTTACAAGACAGGTAATTGACTCTGATCCTAATCTTCCCATAAGGTTCTAGTCCCTCCTCAATCAGATAAGAATCCTATGTATTAAATTGGGTAAAAATGGTCAGGACCAGGCTCAAAATTAATTCATCTGGAAACTAAGAGGGGGAAAAAAAACCTACTGGGCTCTCGAATGTTTGTGTGCTCTCCAGAAAGGGCAACATGCCAGTGTTAAACATTTACTGCCAAACTTAGTCCTTGATCTGATTAATATTGAAACTGCTATTTTGCTTTTAAGGATCTTTGTGGAGCTAAGACATGTGATACCCTTGGGATGGCCGACGTTGGAACCGTTTGCGATCCAAGTCGTAGTTGCTCTATCATTGAAGATGATGGCTTGCAAGCAGCTTTCACCACAGCCCATGAACTAGGTATGTGGCTTTACTGTGAGACTGGGATATAGCTTAGGTCTTACGTAAACAATTCAGGAAGGAAATGCTCAGCTTAATGTTTGTTCGGAGACACCAGAAGGACACGCTTGAGATTTTTTTATGCCTAGTGACTGCAAAAACCAGAGAGGAATGCATCCTAAAGTGCTAAAACTTTTATGATGAAGCACTTGGGATATTTGCAATCTTAATATCTCCTAGGCTTTCCTCAAGTGCGTCGTTGAGTTTAGAGCAGAGCTGTAGGGTGCATTTCACACCATGAAGAGTTCTGAAAATAGTTCTCTTGAATATTTCTATAACCCAAAAATGTCCTGTTTCCAGGTCATGTGTTTAATATGCCGCACGATGATGCCACACAGTGCTCCAGCTACAATACTGAGAACAAGAATTCCCATATGATGGCGGCAATGCTCTCCAATCTGGATAGACATGAACCATGGTCTCCGTGTAGTGCATACATGATCACGTCTTTCTTGGATAATGGGCATGGTAAGTTTTCCTAACTTTGCTTATTGGGGGTACCAGTACACTCTGGAAAATTGTCTGCCAAATGGGCATATATCTCTTCCATCTCTTCCATACACAACATACATGCATGTGTAAGCCAGAAATCTCGGTCTGTGGCTTTTATCCCACATACATTGAAATGAAACATCCCAGATCCTTCATTCCCTCAATGTCCTCTTTTGGAAGAGTTGGGAGGCCTCCTACACATTAAAGGGTTAAATGGTCATCTGGACCTGCCAAACTCTGTAGTTTGAGTATGATTAATCTAATTTACATAGTGGCCTCAAGATGTTTTTGCATTTGTGTTAGGTATATTAGCTGGATAGGTGCTAGTACTTATTGCAGAACATTTTTCTAGAAGTTGCCAGTAAGTCTTGATTCTCTGTAGCTTCCAGTTTCTTCACCCTTTAGTAAAACAGTCCAGGCATGTAGAGATGTCACACTCTTCGGGAACATGTTCCCTGACAAACATTGTACTCAAATATTTCTCTATTGCTCAATTAGGAGAGTGCTTACTGGACAAGCCAAGCAGACCCATCCAACTTCCATCAGATCTCCCTGGAACGCTGTACGATGCCAATAAGCAGTGCCAATTTACATTTGGAGAGGAATCCAGACATTGTCCAGATGCCGCCAGCACGTGTACGACCTTATGGTGCACTGGAGTCTCTGGAGGACTTCTCGTCTGCCAAACTAAACACTTCCCCTGGGCTGATGGAACCAGTTGTGGAGAAGGGAAATGGTGTCTGAAGGGCAAGTGCACAGAAAAGACAGACAAGAAACATTACGAGGTACATTTCACGTTTCTACCTTTTCATCTAAATTTTTGGAATGAAGTAAATATAACTCAACATATACTATTTTAGATGGTACATTAATTTTGGTACTAATAAAAGACTTGTGTGCAATTTGGACTTGAAGAAGTCAACATTTGATATGGTTAGATCTGAATGACTTTGCAATGTTTTATGTATTAAAGGAACCAGAATTGTATCGCCATAGTCTATGAATATCAACCAAATCCCACATGGTTCGAATGGTATTCATACTTACTAATGTTCCCTCTTTATGTTTTTGCAGACTCCTGTACATGGTGGTTGGGGAGCTTGGGGATCATGGGGCCAGTGCTCCAGAACTTGTGGTGGTGGAGTCCAATACTCTGTTCGGGAATGTGATAATCCAGTGCCAAAAGATGGTGGAAAATATTGTGAAGGCAAAAGGGTTCAATATCGTTCATGCAACGTGCAGGACTGCCCTGAAAATAATGGTGAGTGACCTGAAAAAAATGTCCAAGCCTTGAATATGTTTTTTTACTAAATGGAACCTGGGGTTCTAAAAATGGTCCTTTTAATACCCACAGGTAAAACTTACAGAGAGGAGCAATGTGAAGCTCATAATGACATCTCCAAGACACCTGGAAGTGGACCCAACGTTGAATGGACACCTAAATTTGCAGGAGTCCGTCCAAAGGACCGTTGCAAGCTCGTATGTCGTGCAAAGGGCACCGGATTCTTCTTTGTGCTGAGCCCCAGGGTAAGTTCACAGTATCAGAATTTCTCTTTGAATTAATGAGTAGTGTTGAACTAGAACATCACTCGACGTTGACCAAAAAACCCTGATACCACTCACATCTGTGGTTTGTCGTACTGCCAATACCACCCATTAGATTACGTTAGCTTCGGGCACATATGAACACATACACCTTATTAGCATACACATGCACCTTATTAGCATGTATTAGTGTCTTAAGACTGTCTAAAACACTGTGTGGCACCGCAAGAGGTACTGAAACTTGTGACAAGAATTATGTAGCACCTTAATTATTAAAATCTAAAGATGTCATAGTAGTTCAGAATATAGGTACCAAATATTGATTTTAATCTGTTTTTCTTCACTTTGCCCTTCGCAGGTAGCCGATGGTACTCCATGTAGTCCTGACTCAACCTCCATATGCATCCAAGGCCAATGTATCAAGGCCGGCTGTGATCGTGCCATAGGTTCCAACAAGAAGTTTGACAAGTGTGGAGTTTGTGGAGGAAATGGCTCCACCTGCAAGAAAGTATCTGGGACATTTACTAAAGCAAGGTACGTCCAGTGACTTTTTTGGGACTCAGTTATTGCAAAAATCTTCATTTGATATATTATTACGGGGATCATGAAATATACAGTAGTTGGATGTCACTTGATCCTCTCCAACACACAATACTCTAATGTCATCCCAACCCCTGACTGGCCACCAATTTTATATATATTACGTGTTTGAACAAAATTTGTTCTGCAGATTCCAGTAAAAAAGGATTGTGCACATTGAGTTTCAGCATGCCCAATCTTTTGTTCTTTCCCCATTCAGAACACATGCACGCTCAGCCGTAATGAGCATGCATGTAAATAGGGAAGTAGGAAGGAATAGATGTCATTTGAAAGACCATTTAACTGATAACTATTAAGGATGGATACCTTTAATGTTAGATATTTTACAAATTCACAGCGAAACTCATAGTGCTAAAGTCCATTTTAATCAGTTACTAATCAAGCATTTCCTAATCTCCACACATTTGCAGAATTTATTTTTGAATGCAATATTTTTATTTTTTTTCCCCTTACAGTCCTGGGTATCATAATGTTGTCACCATTCCTGCTGGTGCAACAAACATCGAAATCAAGCAGCGTAACAGCAGGGGTTCCATGCACGATGGCAGCTACTTGGCTATAAAGGCAGCTGATGAGACCTATGTCCTTAATGGTGACTATACATTAACCACCTTGGAACAAGACATTTCCTACAATGGCAACTTTTTAACATACAGCGGTTCTACTGCCTCACTAGAAAGAATCCGCAGCTTTAAGCCACTCAGGGAGGCCATCACCATACAGGTCCTCACTGTGGGAGATTCACAAAGACTGAAAATCAAGTACATTTATTTTGTCAAGAAACCAGCTCAACCGGAAAAGCCTTTGACTAAGAAGAAAGAATCCTTCAATGCTATACAAGAAACAATTCTCTCCGAGTGGGTTATCGGAGAATGGGGTGAATGCTCAAAGACTTGTGGATTAGGCTGGCAGAGGAGATCTGTAGAGTGCAAAGACTTAAGGGGTCAACCTTCAAAAGACTGCCCTAACGAGCTCAAGCCAGACGATGTCCGGTCCTGTGCAGACATTCCCTGTCCCCAGTGGCAATTGGGAGATTGGTCCTCATGTTCTAAGACCTGTGGGAAGGGTTTTAGGAAGAGACTCTTGAAGTGTGTGTCTTACGAGGGTAGCAATTTGCCTCAAGACAACTGCGACCTTTTAAAGAAGCCAAAACATTTAATAGACTTTTGTACTGTTTCCAATTGCAGTTAAACAGCGTTTCACCGTGAATATTACTAGGTTGTTTTAAAAAAAAAAAATTATCATTATGCTGTAAGCGGAAGGTCAGGTAGAACGAGTTTGTCGATTTGTACGAACCAGAAGATGGAAAGTTGTTGACCGGGAACAGTGCAAATATCTGCTGATTGAGTTGGATTGGACCATCAGGTTGAATAAGTTACGTAGGTGTGATAGAAGGGCATATTACTGTCTCCACATCCTTCATCTTTAGACCTCCTGGGGCATTGTGGGTTTATTTTTAAACTCTTTGGAGTCTGTAACCAGTTAGGTTTAAAGCCCAAAAGATGGTAGCCATATTATGTATTAAAAGTACTTGGGCTCCTTAAAGGAGTAAAGGAGATCTGACAGTTCTTCTGAACTTCATCTGTTTTGGTATTTCTCCTAACATGACAAATCTGGGGCATCTTTTCCTATAACTCTACCTAGTACCGTTCCTCTGTAATTCCTCCTTTAAACTTTCTGAATAAGCCAACAACTGATCGTTGCCAGTTAGGGGGTGTGTCCCTGCCCAGAATGATACTGACCAATCAAAGATGCCAGTGTCTGACTCCGTAGAGACACGCCCCTCCCAGTGAGAACGGTAACGCTTAGTTGTTATTTGATAGATAGAGTTCAAGGAGGAATAACAGAGGAGCGGCACAACACAGAGCTGTAAGAAAAAGTGCTCCAGAATTGCTTTTTCATGGTGAATACCAATATTTACTAAAATACCATATTAGTAGAATTGATAGACACTCCTTAAAGAGTAGACGCCCATCATTTTTTTAAGGGTCCTTCATATGTATTTGGATTTTGCCCTTGGTTAGTGTTAACCTACCTCATTTAAGAAGGGCAAAATCGGGAGCTGGACATGATCAGTATCATTCATGATGGCTGCTATCATAACACAGTATATTTTTATAAAGCCATATTCTCATTTCTTTGAGACATGCAGATTAAAGGGGGACCAATATTTCTTTTTTGTTTGCTAGGATACACATTTATTATATGGTACCTTTGAACCCCTGCTGTAATTTTTCAGTTTTATGATAGGTCACCAAATGGTCATGTGATCATAGAAACCTTTTAGGGATCACAGAAATGTCAAATTCTACAACAGGGGGGGTGGGGTGTTAACCCTTTGTAATACACAAGTTTTTCTTCATGGACTGAAATAAGTTACATTACAAAAAAAACCCATTTCAATAGGACGTACAAGACTTTCTATAAATATGAACATCACTTGTGTATTATATTAGCATTTCCTGCGAAGAGGAGGACTGCCAGATGTGAAGGGTTTCAACATCTGGTTCCAAATAATGTTCTCTGAGGAAACCAGAAACATAGATGATGGGCTGGGGGGGAACGGGCTCTAAATTTTAGGCCGGTATAGATTATATGAGATTGTACATACAAAGAGATATAACATAAAAAAAAGGTATATATCCTCCATATTCCGGAGATGCAATATGGAAATATATTTGGTAGACAGTCTTGGGGATAGCAGGTCCATCCGCAGCTGTTGGCCAGCCGGCATGTGTCAATAATCTGTGTCAGGTTGGAGAATATGACTTCAGTGAGTGAGTGTGTGCGTGCGTGTGTACATGTATATATATTGACTATACTTCATAAGTATTTGCTTCAGCTCCTTCCATGAAGGGATCCTTTAATGACACATCATATACCTATTTATTTTTGTACAATCAGTTTGATTATATTTTAAGTTATCGCTTTCTATAACGAGAAAAAGAGTATTTATGCATTATTATTATTATTATATGTAACTAGAAATATTAAAAGAACACATTGACATTCCTTAACCATGTTGTTTCATTTTTTTTTCTCTTGTAATAACAAAGTGGATTCTGAGTGTAGCTTAACGTCATTTATTTAATTTTTTTCTCAATAGATTTGATTGTTTTTCTGACATGCAGCTCTAAATCATTTGCATATCGGCACACTTGTAGATTGAAACCATAACATCTTGCTTGCATGCAGCCACCACTAGAGGGAGCTACTGTATACTCTTTATACATAGAATTCCAAAATAGCGCAGTATGCAGTAAGCTCCATCTAGTGGTGGATGGAAGCAGTTTAGAATTATCACTTATTTATATGCAAGGTGTTTAGTATCAGAAGCACAGAGCTTTAAAGTGGTTGTCCGTTCCAGAGCAATAACTCTGCAGTCACTCTGTGTGACCGCAGACTTATGATGTGTATTTAGTCCTGCCAATAAAGCTTCTTTGAATCTTTGAATCTTATGATATGAATCCCCCCTAGTGCTACTTCTCTCCATACACTTGTATTAAGCAAGACCACGCCCCAACTAGTGACGCGGTTATCAAATGGGTGTGACCAACTAGAGAACAAGGTCGCGCCCTCTATTTGGCCACACCCATTAGTCGGGCGCAGCCTTGCTCAATAGAAGTGTGTGGAGCGAGGTCATGACCACTGGACAGGCTCTGTCTGGGAGTATGTTTAATGCATTCATACCCTCCAGTCCAGGCTCAGAAACCTGCGAATCCCTGCAGGACACAGTGTGTGCGCTGGGTGGATTCATTAGTCTGCAGCCACACAGAGTGACTGCAGACTTATTTATTTGGACCGGACAATGCCTTAAAAGGCCTCCGTAAACATTAGATAGCTATTGTCAGAACAACAGCCATCCCTGCATTTCTCATAGTGATGGCCACCATATAGAAGGCACACATTGCCTGTGTAGACGGTACAGCAGGAAATGTGTCCTCCATGGCAGCAGCTGCAAATAATGGGAGTTGACGGTCAATAAAGAGTGAATAGACTAGACTAATGATCATTTGGCCAACAGCTCTCTCTCCCCACTCTCCAATATGCAGTACCGCTCAGTTGGGCACTTCTGTGTTGTCTATGAGAGAGGCACTGCCAAACTCTTCTAGCATCACTGGTCAATGGCAATCCAACTGGGCAGATCCTTTTCTTCCCTAACATCATCTGTCACGGAGAGTGAAAGGCTTCCATACGCATTAGGACTGTGGATCAATAAGGTCTAAATATCTAGTTTATTAAGTTGAAAAATCACAGCATAATTGACGGTAAGGGTGCGGACTCATCATAAAGGCTCAGGCACATGGATACATGCAGGATTTTTGTTGTATTGACCCATAGTGGTATGAGGCCATACCGTGTGCCTTTTTTTACACGTTCCAGGTAAGACTGTATTATGAAGGCTTTCTTGTCTAAGAAGCACCATGTTTGGAGTAAAATATGGTGTCTCAAAGGAGCATAGATGATGCTCTGAAGAATATCAGATGAAGGCACAGGTGGTGCCTATAAATCCATCCCGAGGACCTGAATGGCTTTTTCCCTGTGCTTGAGCATGACTAAGTACACAGCGAGTCTTCTCTCTAACACACTCTCAAAAAAACAAAGTTACGCACTTTGTCAATGCTGAGTGCCTTGTACCATGTAATTAAGGGCTCATGCAGACGAGTGAATAAATCATCCGATTTCTGATCGGATAGCTCGCGGACGGCACACTGACCCATGTTATTCAATGGTCTGTTCAGATGAACACAATTTTCTCGGTCCGACGGTCCATAAAAAAAAATTGCAGCATGCACTACTTTCCTGTGTATGTCGCATTGGACCTACCAATTCAAGTCTAGGAATGCGTAAAGAAAATCGGATCTCGCACAGAACGTCTTTTTATGGATACTAACCGAGGATACTGTATTTGATCATGTACATTTTTTAATGTAGGTGTATGAAAAAGGATGTCAAATGTACTCAGTAGACTCCCGTTTACACTTAGTAACCCCTACTATAGGGCGAGTCTGATAAGATATATGCTTTTCATTTCACTGTCACATCAATAACAGTGCCACTTGACATAAATGCAGTGATTTTCATAATGGGATCTGAGCTGCACTACCCAAGAATGGCCACTATGCGGTGTACAGAGTTGTGCTGTTCTGACTCCATACATTTTTTACTTCCTGTCGTTGGATGTGCGAACAACCAATAGGTGGGGGTGCTGGATGTTGGCTATCATTTAAAAAGTCCTGAATAACCCTTTTAATCTACCATGTAAGGTGTATGGTGGTCTTTTCCTTTATGGAGAAAGAAGATTGGACCATTTTCCTCTTCTCAGGGAAGATAATACACAATTGAAGCATTCTGGAAGCAGCTCTTAAGCTCCCCATACACATTAGACTAACAATAGTGACGGTCCGACTGACAGTATAATGTGTAAGGGGGTACTTGACTGATGCCTGTTAGGGTAGTTATGGGGGTTGCCAAATACCAGAGCAATCCCTTCTTGAAGTAAATGTTTTCCCCAATAAAATTTAAAAAACTATATTCTCCTCCCATGCTGGAATTGTTCCAGCGGTGTCAGCATTCACGGTCCCGGAGCTCAGGTGCAGTGGAATGGCACGTGGTGCCTGACACCCGATCAGCACTGGTGTCACTGTCCCGGCCTTCTTACAGATTGAAAATAGAGAGGAAGTCAGAGATTAGCTGTAGCCCTAGTTCCTCTTCATGTTCAATCTGTACGAAGGCGAGGACAGTGACGACACATATCATTCCACCGCACCAGAGCACGAGAGGTGAGTATAGATTTTCTTATTTTTCAGGGTCAAACATTTAGTTCAAGAAGGGGTTGTCCTTAAAGTGGCCAATTCCTTTAAGGATCCAGCATGTCCATTTTCGGAATGTTAATCCTCTTGTTCTTTAGGGATAGGTTGTATGGGGGGTCCAGAGGAATAGCTGTCTGTAGTGTATGGCCAACTTTATTTTATCCTCTAGCAGCGCTCATTATTTCATCATGATATGTTATCTCTGGTTTTCCATTAAACTGGAAATAAACCCTCAGTGTTATCTAATTTATTATAAAAATCCAGATAAAGAGGTTGAATTCATGCGGTTCTTGTCATGTTTCATTTGTGTGTTGTGTTAAGGTCCAGATACATATTGGACATTCAATTCCCCCCCATACACACAAATGGTCTGCCAAGCACTCATGTGTTTACGATGAGACAGACGCTGTCAGACTTTCCTGGAAGAGACTTACCGCTTATTCCCTATCGAACAAATGGATCAACAGTTGAAATTCCAATGATCAAATTCTTATCTCCCCCAATAATAAGTGTCAGGAGGAAGTCGGGAAACCCTTACACACATTAGACTGTCATCTAATCATGCTGATTTTGGTTGGTTCTGCCAACTTTAGTCTTTAAACAGGTTGATAAATGTCTAACAAGCATTTATAAGGATTCTCGCTCGTGATTTTCTTGACCGTTTAAACATGCCACCATCAGAAGGACAATCAAAATGCTTTTTATCCAAGTGATTGGATCATTCATAGAAGCATAAAAATACCTGGACAAGGTCTTCAAATTGAGGAACATTTCAATGGTGAAGAAGACACGGCTCGTACATAATTTGGTCTTTTCTGTGGGGACATACTGATGCAAAACCTGGAAGATAACGAAATAAGACAGAAGAAGAATAAATGCCTTCGAAAAGTGTTGATGGAGAAGGATATTCTCAATACCATGGATGTAAAGAAGAACAAACAAAAGAATTTTGGAACAAATCAAGCCAGACATGTCACTCAAACAAGGATCACCAAGTTGGGACTTGCCTTCTTTCAACGCATCATAGGAGGAGTGCAATCACTGGAGAAGGACATCATGGTAAGAAGAATAGAAGGAACAAGGCGCAGAGGAAGACCTGCAACCCGATAGCTTGATACTATCAAGATAACGGCGGAGAAGACTCTGGTGGATATATCTAGACATACACAAGTCCCATGGATAGAGATCGAGCTGAAGGCAATTTAACAAAAAAAATTACAGTAATATAGTTTAGTTTTTAGTGACATTACAAACATGTATGGAAACATTTCTGCTACCACAAAATAGTTTGCAGTCCTTTTTGATTATATGTAGGTATTAAAGGGATTGTCGCATTAACAATATCAATCACCTATCCATGGCATATATGAATAATGTATGATCATTTGGGGTCTGGCTGCTGAAATCAAAACCACTGATTCTAAAGGTACTGCCACACTACACAATCCCGCTAGCGATCTCGTTAGCGTCGCATACTAATGAGATCGCTAGCGGGATTGTTTCTATATCACTAGTAGCTACCTAATTTAGCGATATCGTTAAGGACGCTATCGCGGTTAGCGATCTCCTTAACGACTTTAGCGGTACAAAAGTACCGCTAAATCGCTAAAAAAGGTGCCACACTCAGCGATTAGATACTTACCAGCGGGACGCCAGCGATGAAAATAGGGTCTGGAACGATCAGGACGACGGACGAGATCACAGCAGTGGCCACGTCGCTGGTAGATGCCGCACACAACAACATCACTAACGGGATCGCTAAATAGTGACGTTTTTTAGCGATCCCGTTAGCGATGTTGTTTAGTGTGGCATACCCTTAAGAATAAGGGGCTAAACTGTCACAAGTGTGTCACGTCCTCCTGGGAGATCTTGGATTAGGCGATCTTAACGTACTGTGAATCGCAGGTCTTCTATTTAGCCTGTGTGTTTTGTTCCTCATTTTAAATGGACTTTGTTTCCTTTGGCACTGAAGAGGCTAACGACTCTTTGGGTAAATACATGCAGCTCCAATTCACAGCTGCCCCTGACCTGCTCATTTTCTCTCTCTATAAAACGTGGCCAGACCTTCTCATCTCTGCCTGTGAAAGTTTTACTCCCTAGCTTGCTGGAGATGGTGTGCTGAAGTTGAAGTTCATAGTTGCTGCTGGAGGGGTAGTTTGAGGCCCCTCTTCCTTATTGAAGATCGTCTTAGCGTGACACCAACATCCCTGGTGAGAATAAAGCAGCAGTGAGGATGTGTGGCCACCACTCCTATAGACAGTGAATAAAGCAGTGATTGCACATGCTCACTACAGCTCCATTCATTCAGGGGATTTTGGGTCTCATGAATTGTGGGCTTTCCAACTGTTAGAACCCTAGTGATTATATATTTACATGTGAACAGGTGGTATATTGGTATATGTGGTTTAATAGATGACTCATTTAAATTTTACTATTGAAGCGTGCAATGAAATTTAGGACATTAACTTATTCGGAATACAATATGGGGGGGTCCTCAGCATCATTTTCTGCACTTTAGACAGTTTTCTGTAGGAAACTACTACTTTATTCTCACCTGGGACTTTGAGGTGACGTTCATCTGATATGTAATGAAAGTACCTTATTCCAGTCTGATATAAGATAGCTTTAAGGAGTTGTCTGGTCTTAAACTACAAGTCTGCAGTCACTCAATGTGACTGCAAACTTGTGAATCCTTACATCGCGTGCACTGTGTGATGTGAGGATTCACAGGAACCGTAATCAGTGGGCATGTGATCGCAAGTATGTGATTTGCATATATACAGTCATATGCTGACTAGATGGGCATGGCCTTGTTCAATGCAAGGCCATGCTCAATTCGCATACTTCCGGCCACATTCCGACTAGACTGTTTCCAACAGTTTCCAACAGTCTAGTCGGATTGTGGCCAGAAGTATGTGAATCACATACTTGCGGTCATATGACCACTCGCTCCCGGCACCAGCACTAGAAAATCCTGAAGACGCGCAGTGTGCATGATGTGAGGATTGACAGCGTAAGACCAGACAACCCCTTTAAGGCCGGGATCACACATGCGACAAAAACGCCCGTCGCTCGCATGTGAAATCCCAGCTCTGGCGCCGGCACTCGGGAGTGGAGTGCGCGGCTGCATGTATTTCTATGCAGCCGCTCGCTCCACTCCTGAGTGCCGGCGCCAGAGCTGGGATTTCACATGCGAGCGACGGATGTTTTCGTCGCATGTGTGATCCTGGCCTAATTGCTGTATCTGCAGTCCTGTACATCTCAATAGAAAATACATATATCACATATTCATCTCAGTTACATCTAACGGACTCAACTCTGCTGCCACTGATAAGCTCCTCAATCTATGTATTCTATATAACTTCTCTGCATTCATCGTTTGCCTCTTTGACTGTAGTACATTTCTTAGGCCTCTTTCACACTTCAATCGTGCGACGTCAGTCAAAATCCGTCAAAATGTGAAAAAAACGGATCCGCCATTTTTTTTGGCGGATCCGCTTTTTTCCCATTGACTTGCATTAGTGACGGATTTTGAACGTCCGTTAAGTCCGTCTTTTGACGGATCCGCCAAAAATTTGGGGTCCGTCGTTTCAGAAA
>VIAB01001449.1:60421-73732 GCA_009801035.1 Oophaga pumilio
TGATATGGCAATTTTGGGGTGACAGATTCCCTTTAAAGCATTTTCGCACTCTTAGGGATGAGGATACTGAACAGAGAAACCCCCACTATTAATTATGAATACCCTAATAGTGCATGTAAAAATGGCTTTTTTGAACCAGCCAGTTTAGCTCAAGAAAAAAAATGTAGGCCTTTTTAGAGCCAAAAAATGGAAGATTGTCACATGACCAAGATGAAGACAGACGGGATCGTACATTATCCCACAGAATAATTCAGAAACTGTTTTGTGTTTCTAAGGTCATGAAGTTTTTTTACAGCATTGTATGAACCTTGAGAGGCTGATATATTATCTGTGTAATTTAGAAGTGCATGACCCATGTCTGATCATGGACAAAGGAGGAGTTTCCTGTCTGGAAGATTTGCCAGTTTAGACAATGACTGCACCTAGTGTGTGGTCATGTTTATTACTAGAAAACTGCTAATGGCTCCAGCCTTACATTCAGAGAGTTATTTTCCTTCATAGTAATCTTAATTAAACTATGTTGTTTTAAAAGGAGAGAATGTCCATATTGTCCATCTCTATGCACCGTCGCCTTTCACATTTCAAATGGGCCCCACCTGAAATTCAGCTTAGAGTAATGATACTCCAAATACTCCAAAAGAAAGCGTCTCTCAAACCAAAGGACAAGTGCCAACAAAGGCTTGAACTGGCCATACACAGCAGATAGCTGTCAGTTGAATGGTTGGTTGTTTGGCTGACAGCTATTCCTCATGAACCCACATTTTTGTGTTTACGATGAGAGAGGGCAGTAAGGCCCAATTAATACAGGCCGAATTCTGCTTGCATAGAAGAGCCAATCAACTATACACAAATTGCTGGTGCTTGTTTAATGGCTCATTCACACACTTGAAATGTATAGGTACAGAAAGACCATTAATGTGATTTGCAGTTGCGAATCAATTGGTACGTTCCCATTCCATCAGCCACAACAGTTGCTGAAAGATTAGCCGCTCTTCTTTTGATTTGCTAGCCTGGTGCAATGTCATCGTTGTGGTGTGATGTTGCGACTAATCAAAGAAGGGTCCTAGAAATGCCATTAGGTAAAAGTTATTACTCCCGTCTCCTTTTCAGCGACCACAGACTACTGTCATGGCCATTGGAATGAGAGGTGGAAATCGATTTGTAGCAACTCTAGAACATTTCTACCCCAACCTGCTCCTGCTACTTCTGCCTCTGTGACTAGGCGCCACCATATTCATCCTGCGGACTGCACTATTGATGGAGGAGACGTCATTCTCAAGATAGTAGTGTCGCTGGGACCTGTGATGCTGTCCAATCAGGCAGAATGGGTATGTGGGCTGTCCAACAGCTCAGCAGGAATAATCAGCTCTTTGCTGTGGACAATTGGCAATACCACACCCTACATGCTGCTGAGAGTTTACAGTTATTGCTTGGTTTTATCGTTATACTCTATGTTACTTCTGTTGCACGTTATCTGAACTGACCCAACTTGTGACCCTGAGTACAATTGTTTATTATCCCTTTTGACTCTGACCTTGGCTAGTCTGATTTTTCTCTGTCCGACCACCTGGTAACTCTTGCCTACTTTCCTGACTACGCTTTTCTTTCTTGATTCTGTCTTTGACTCTGACCCTCCCATTGCTTACCCAGGTAGTTTGACACCTTAGGTTTATCCCTCCTTCCAGCACCTACATCATGGACTCAATTTAGGAAAGCCCTTTGCAAATCCGGATCCCTGTATTAAAGTGTGAAGACCAGGAATCCTCTGGGATCTGCTAGACCAGAAATTCCCAACTTTTCTTACCTTGAGAGTCACATTCAGCAATTTGAAATGGTCACAAGCTACAGACAGCACCCCCCTACAATAGTAACACCGAGAGCTCCCCATTACCAGTGTAATGACAGCCACCATAGCTACTCCACAGAATGCACACTGAGGTCTTGTGCCCACCTCTCTAATAGGCAGTATATTTACATTTACATTAGATTTATGTTCAGGTCCTTCGACAACATTTCTATAAAATTTTGTTTAGAACTTTGACTTAATCATTGCAAAATGTTAACCTTATTCTTCTTTAACCATTCTTTTGTAGAAAGATTTGTGTGCTTTAGGTCTTTGTCTTGCTTCATGACCTACATTCCCAAATAATGACAATACAATCATCATATTTTACATATGGTATGAGGATTGTATGCTCTTATGCAGGTTTCTCTAACGATAATGCTTCTCATTTCACACAAAAATCTCTATTTTGGTCTCATTCATACACAAAACATTACTCTAATAGTGTTCTGTCTTGTCCATGTGATCTTTGAGACGCTGCAGAAGGGCAGCAATGTTTTTTTGAAGAGCAGTGGCTTGTTGTTCAGTATCCTCCTGATGGTGGAAATATGAATGTTAACATTATCTAATGTGACGGAGGCCTTTAGTTGCATAGAGTTTACCTTGAGTTTCTTTGTGACGTTGTTTAACCTTGCTCTTGCTTTACTATAAGGGCCTCTGTAGTTGGTCACTTTAAGTAAATGGTGACCATGTGGACTCCAGAACTGGTAATTAAGTGGCAAAGTGCCACCACTCAAAGCGATATGCTATCATGTCTTTACGGAGACAACCATTCTTTTTACCTTACTCAAGAGGTAAGTATGCTAATAATCAGTTGTCTCACTGGAGACAATCCTATCCTAAAGGTTCCTGCCTTGGTAATCAGCTTCTTTAATTGTGTCAGCTACTGGAACTCCCAGGAAACATATGATTTTAATTGGAGTGGATGTATCCAGAAATATTACATTTGATGGTGACTAGTGTTGAGCTGTGTATGGCAAGCAATCCCTGCATGTTTTTTAGCTGTCTAACACCTGCGAAACATGCGGGGCGCGGAGTTGAGCATGGCGCACAAGCACCCGCAATACTCGATGCGCACCCAAACACCCCGATGCTCATTCGAGTGGAGAGCACTCTCACTCAAAACTAATGGAGAACATTAGTAGTCCATGTAATACAAGTCTTGAGTCCACAAGAACAGGAGATGAGCTCATAAAGTGGCTCCCTGATCTAGTCCATAAAGGGAGGTCCTCAGCAATTAACTCTCCCACGTTGATGTCCAATTACCCTGTTATAACATTTGTACAGAGGTTTTCATCAATGACCAACACAATTAAGCTCAATAATTAAATGAAATGTCTTGTAGCAGGACTTGAAAGCCTCATTTTTCAACTCAGTCAAATTATATAGTCCCAATATTTTATTTAGGATTATTGAGGATGCAAGTGCTGCAAAAATCTTGGGGATCTACTAAAACCCTGTTGGCACAGTTCTTGCCCAGATTGGTTCATTTATTATTGCTACAATATATGTGCAAAACATTCCAAGTACAATCTTCTAGTGTTTATGCTGTCATTGTCCACAAAGCAAGAAGCAATAAATTGGATACTTAAGAAAATGTATCTCCAATATTTCATAGTATTTATTGCTACAGTTTATCAAACATGCACTTAGCAAAGGAAGCCAGAGTCATTATTTTTTAGGATGTTTACAAGTTTTAATATTGATTGGGTGGATGTACTTACTAGGAAAATCTCTAGAGAAGATTTTAAGCCAAAAATATTGAATGGACCTTAAGTAAGGGATTTTAGTGATAAACATACTACGTGCTATGTTATAACATATGCTATAGAATGAAAGATTGTGTTAACAGAAGTTATTAACATAACATTTTTTTTAATCCTGCATCTATGGGAATGTGTTTTGGAGCCTTTTTAAAAAATTAACATCACCTTTTATTTGTTTCTCTGTTATGAGTAAGTAAGATATAAAAATGCCTTAAACATTCTCTCTCTCATTATTGTGGCATTTGGCCAATATTAATAATTATGGTAATCCTAGCTTACCTAAAATGAGAAAGGTTTACTCTGATTTTATGTCAGATATTGAGAAAAACATGCAGATGTGTCTTTTTATACAGTGTGTGTAAACTTCTTGTTTCAGCTGAATATAGGCTATTTTATGAGATCAGGTAGAACTATCAGTACAAAATCTTGACACCAAACCTATAATGTCACCTTTTGCCAACTGTGATTAGACTCAAGGCATACTTATAGGGTTTATACAGAGACGTAAAGAAATGTAATAGTAGAAACAGTTGCACGTAGACCGCCATGATGCAGGACTGGAAAATACAGCTGTGTACACATATCCTTTAAGACATGGTCCACCACTGTCAAACAATTTCTTAATATACCTATGTTGGGGGGGGAAGGATACTTACCTAGCGCAATGAAGCTGCTTTTCCTTACTTGTTACTGTGTCCCCCGCCGGTCTCCTGGCATCAACATTCTCCTGGTGAGAGACTTCAGATTCCATGTAAACTGGTTTGGACAGAATACAAAGAGATTAAAGTCATCTGATCTTGCAAATTTCAGCCTCCTTGTTGCCCACCACAGATAATGTTGGTGTAGTGAAGGATCAAACATGCAGGAATATGCCTGGCAGTATTCAGAAATAAAGAGTCAAAGTATTTCAGCACTGCTAATCCTAAAAGAACTGATGGTGGTGGTTATTGTATAAGGTGTAGGTGAGGAGCACATAAAAAATATGCAAGATACCCATAATCCCATAAGCAACCAATCGGCGCCCGCTGATCATCTGCAGTCTTCAGATTCCTTCTAAGCTGGTTTGGACAGAATATAGAGAGATTAAAGTCATCCACACTTGCCAATTTCAGCCTCCTGGTTGCCCGCCACAGATAATGTTGGGATAGTGAAGGATCGAACATGCAGCCATATATTTGACAGTGGCTAATTCTGCTTTCACTTTTCAAAAACACCTGCACCCTGGTCTGAGCCCAGGACACTTCTGTATAAAGAAGCTATGATATATAAGCTGGTGGCCAAACAATCACTGATACAACTATTTGATCTCTTCTTGACATAGCCAAACATGATAACTTGCAATCCTAGAGAAGCATCGTTAGTTATGGCTGGTTACCAATTCACACCAAGCATTATTTTTTACACTGAAACAGCATATAGCATGGGCCACAATAAATCTATTGATGGTAAACTTGTATTTGAAAATTTAAACTTGATGTAAGCAATCTTTTATAGAATCATTTACTCTTCAACCTATTGCACATTTTTGTTAATGGTAAGGTTCATTATTGATCAATTCTCAATGAACGTCATACCAATGCACCAGTGACTATACAGTTGGGTGAAAAAGTGTTTGCCCCCTTCCTGATTTCATATTTTTTTGCATGTTTGTCACACTGAAATGTTTCAGATCACCAAACAAATTTAAATATTAGAGAAAGATAACGCAAGTAATCACAAAATGCTGTTTTTAAATGAAGGTCTTTATTAATAAGGGAAAAGGAGTGTCCAGTTGACCAAAATTACCCCAAGAGCGCAGCGACGACTCATCCAAGAGGTCACAAGTCCCCACAACAACATACAAAGAACTGCAGGCCTCACTAGCCTCTGTTAAGGTCAGTTTTCATGACTGCCTGGTCATGAGTTCCAAGACAAAAAAAACACTGCTGAGCAATAAGAACATAAAGATTCATCTCAGTTTTGCCAGAAAATATCTTGATGATCCCCATGGCTTTTGGGAGAATACTCTGTGAACTGAAAAGACAAAAGTTGAACTGCCGTAGAAGTAACAAAGCCTTTCAGAAAAGAAACATCATACCAACAGTAAAATTTGGTGGTGTGGTGTGAAGGTTTAGGGCTGTTTTGCTTCAGGACCTGCAAGACTTGCTGTGGTAAATGGAACCATGAATTCCGCTGTCTGCCAAAAAATCCTGAAGGAGAATGTCCGGCCATCTGTTCGTAACCTCAAGCTGAAGTACACTTGGGTTATGCAGCAGGACAATTATCCAAAACACACCAGCAAGTCAACTTCTGAATGGCTTTAGAAAAATAAAATTAAGACTTTGATGTGGCCTAGTCAAAGTCCTGACCTTAATCCTATTGAGATGCTGTGGAATGACCTTAAAAAGGCGGTTCAAGTTCAGAAACCCTCCAATGTGGAAGAATTATTACAATTCTGCAAAGATGAGTGGGCCAAAATTCCTTCAGGGCGTTGTAAAAGACTCATTGCCAGTTATCGCAAACGCTTGATGGCAGTTGTTGCCATCCAATTAGGCTTAGGGGCAATCACTTTTTCACACAGGATCCTGTAGGTTTGGATTTCTTTTTCCCTTAATAATAAAGACCTTCATTGAAAAACTGCATTTTTTGTATTATCTTTGTCTAATATTTACATTTGTTTGGTGATCTGAAACATTTAAGTGAGACAAACTTGCAAAAGAATAGGAAATCGGGAAAAAAGGGGCAAACGCTTTTTCACACAAAAATATGTACCAGAACATTTGTTCTCTACATGACAGATTTATAGGGTTAAATCTAAGCAGAGATGTTTTGTGGCCTCCCATAACAAAGGTATCTGCAGCAATTGGTGTCTGTACTTGGTGAATACCTGCTATAAACAAACTTGTCTGGAAGTGAAGAGGCAGCTTCTGTCTGCCCTGGGGATATGTGCTCATTTAATACCTTCTGAAAAGAACAAATGATCATTGGGACTGAAATCTGCACCTCAAAGGCAAAAGAGAAAAACTTCCTTCCTCTTATTTTAATCTCATTCTCCAAGCAAAGAATTTTGGTCCTTTATCTGCTGCAATTCAACACTTGATATTTTTTTTATTTATATTCAAGCTATTTTATTGAAAGCCTAAGATTATATTTTCATTGGTTTGCAAAGGAATACCAACATTTCTTAACCCCTTAAGAATTCAGGCAATTTTCGTTTTTGCACTTTGTTTTTTTCCTCGCCTTCTACAAACAGCTATACCTTCTTTATT
The DNA here is from genome assembly GCA_009801035.1 of Oophaga pumilio. Classification (NCBI taxonomy): domain Eukaryota; kingdom Metazoa; phylum Chordata; class Amphibia; order Anura; family Dendrobatidae; genus Oophaga; species Oophaga pumilio. Next base: position 67,279 of record VIAB01001449.1, read on the forward strand.
TTTGTGTCGACATAGCCTTATGAGAACTTGTTTTCTGCAGGGCAAGTTGTTGTTATGATATACACCATTCATTTTTATGAATGAGAAAAAAAATCCAAATTGGGTGAAATGAGGAAAAAAACTGAAATTCTATGATCTTTTTTTTGTTTTTAAGGCATTAATTGTGTGATAAAAATGATCTGGCAACGAGATTTTGCAGGTAAGTTCAAATATAGTGATCAACATATTTCAGTGACTTAAAAATATTCTGAACCTTATAAAAAAAACTGTTTGTGTTGTCATTTTCCGAGACTTGTAGGGGTCGATTCATTGAGACTTGCGTAGCGCACGTCAGCCTTACTGAAGCGTTGGCTGGAGTACAGTCACCTGGTTCATTAAACGGCTTAACCCAGTGTGCGCTGTCTCTAGAAATGTATGCCAGAACATTTCTGGAGTAAGTTATACCACTTTAGTGGCGCAACTTATCATGAATTTGATGGGCGGGCATGACCATACCTCGTCCTGCCATGCTACGTCCATATTGCCGTAGCTGGTCAGGACTGTGGCATAAACGCCAAAAGGCACAGTGTTTTAGCCCAAATGCCGAGTTGCACAAAAATATGGTGACTATTTAAGGTGTTATTTGTAAACATCTTGATTAATCGCCCCCATAATATTTTTATTTTCTATCTATACAGCTATGCAATTTCTTATTTTTTGTGTACCAAATGATTGATTTCATTGGTACCATGTTGGGATACATATTACTTTTTAAATACTTTTTATTGATGCTGTGAAACTTGCCGTACGTATTTTTTATGTATTTTTATGCTTTTTTTATTATTTTTTTCCCTTTTTTTTTCTCCCCAGGGGATAGCTCAATCATTTGAACTATATATTGCAATACTTCAGTCTTGACGTAGATATCACTCATCACAGTCTTCTATGAAGCCCAGCCACAGACGAGTCTGCACAAGCGTATCATCATGACAGGCACAAAAGCCTTCAGCAGGAACCCAGCTGCCATGGTACCCCGCAATCATTTTTTGAGGGTGACGATGGGTGCCCAGAATACCACTGGACAGGATCTTGCAGTGATTGACAGCAACATTTAACAGGTTAACATCAGCAATCAGAGCTCGCTCCACTCATTGCTGTTAGAGCCAGAGATAACTGTGTGACACAGATAGCATTTGCCTTGTATAGAGTAGGCTCAGCTCCTGTGCCCGCTCTATACACCTGCACTAGCTCCTTGACGTAATAGTACATCAGCAAGAAGCAAATTATCCCCTATTCTGTGGAGCTATCTTTAATCCCTTTACCCCCAAAAGTGGATTGAATGTTAGTGGACAGGGCAATTTTTACAATTCTGACCACTGTCACGTTATGAGGTAATAACTCTGGAGCGCTTCAATGAATCCTGGTGATTCTGAGTCTGGTTTTTTTTGTGACATATTGTACTTCATGATAGTGGTAAAATTTATTCGAAAGCACTTGCGTTTATTTGTTAAAAAAAATACAGAAATTTGGCAAAAATTTTTAAATTTTCAAACTTTGAATTTACATGCCCTTAAATCACAGAGATACGTCACACAAAATAGTTACTAAATAACATTTACCACATGTCTACTTTACATGAGCACAATTTTAGAACCAACATTTTTTTTTAGGAAGTTATAAGGGTTCAAAGTTGACCAGCAATTTTTCATTTTTACATCAAAACTTACAAAACCATTTTTTTTAGGGACCACGTCACATTTGAAGTCACTTTAAGTGGTCTATGTGACAGAAAATTATCCTAAAGTGACACCATTATAAAAACGGAAATGGAATGTGAAATCTCGCTGGAATTGAGAGCGGGCGTCATGTCGCATTTGGAGAGCCCCTGATGTGCCTAAACAGTGGAAACCTCCCCACAAGTGACCATATTTTAGAAACTAGACCCCTTAAGTAACTTATCTAGATGTGTAGAGAGCACTTTGAATCCCCAAGTGTTTTACAATAGTTTATAACGCAGAGCCGTGAAAATAAAAAATCAATTTGTTGCCACAAAAATGATCTTTTAGCCCCAATTTTTTTATTTTCATAAGGGTAATAGGAGAAATTGGACCCCAAAAGTTGTTGTGCAATTTCTCCTGAGTACACTGATACCCCATATGTGAGAGAAAACCATTTTTTGGGCGCACGGCAGGGCTCGGAAGGGAAGGAGTGATGTTTTGGAATGCAGACTTTGATGGAATGGTCTGCCGGCGTCATGTTGCGTTTGCAGAGCCCCTGATGTGCCTAAACAGTAGAAATGCCCAACCGGTGCCCCCTATTTGGAACTGATCTACTGTTTCCTGGTATGTGAATTTTATAATGTAGTGGCATACGTGAGTTGTGTAGTGTTCGTCAGGTTGTCATAGGTCAGTTGTGTAAGTCTGAAATGAATTTAGTAGTCCATGGATGTGTGGTACAGTCTGAAGCATTCTTTCATACACAGGCCAGGTTTTTCGGGGCAGGGGTCGCATTGATAAATGGTGTCCTTGCGTATTCCCCTTCTGTAACACACTCAGCACCTCTTTTGCGACTTACCTTTTTTCCACTTTGAGGGACCTCCCCCAGGAAATGTTGGCCTGATACGATACGAGCACCTTCAGTTCTGGAAGTACTGGGGCCCACACCTTCCTGACTGTCAAATAACAGGGCCTTGATCACTACTTCCTGGAACTGAAGGTACGGCGTAGCGGTCTGGCCTTCATTTCGTGACAGCAGGAAAGCGTTGTGCTTTGCCATCTGTACGATGTGCATGGCCAGCTTCTTGTACCACACCTCGGCCTTTCTCAAAGCACTGTACGGCTGAAGAACTTGATCAGAGAGACCACCCCCACCCCATGTTTTTGTTATACCCAAGTACACAGTCTGGTTGGTGACCTGTGTAGAGTTTACAGTGCTGAGGGTGCTGCCATCACCATTAATGGTGGTCAAGAAAAAGACATCCCTCTTTTCCTTGTACTTGACCACCAGTAGGTGGTCGCTACATTGGGCTCTGCTGTCACTCCTTCTGAGCATCTGCCCAATTAGCATTTTCAGGACAGTACCGCAGACTGTTATACCTCATGCAGAGATGGACTTGAAGAGTGGGATGCTGGTATAAAATTTATCCATGTAGAGGTGATAACTTTGATCCAGCAGTGGGTGTACCAAATCCAACACAATTTTCCCACTCACTCCCAGGACAGGGGGGCATTCAAGGAGTTCAATCCCGGTGTCTTTCCCTTATAAACTCTAAACCTGTGGGTATACCCTAAGGTACTCTCACACAGCTTTTAGAGTTTAATTCTGTACCTGGCCTTCTTATTGCTGGAATTTGAGCCTCCCCTTGAAATGTATTAAGGGTATGCCACACTAAACAGCGTCGCTAACGAGATCGCTAAAATACGTCACTATTTAGCGATCTCGTTCGTGACGCTAACGTGTGTGGCATGTAGCAACGACGTGGCCCCTGCTGTGATCTCGCTGATCGTTCACTAGAGTTCTGGACCGTATTTAGAACGTTGGCGTCCCGCTGGTGAGCCTATATCGCTGTGTCTGGCACCTTTTGTGAGCGATGTGCGCTGTTTTTTACATCGCAATGACCGTTAAAGTCGTTAATGAGATCGCTAACCGATTTTGAGTCGTTAACGAGATCACTAAGTGTGGCAGCTACTAGAGACATTAAAACGATCACAAAAACGATCTCATTAGCTTGCGTCGTTATTGAGATCGCTAACGAGATCACTAAGTGTGGCAGTACCTTTAGGGACTCATCCATGCAGTTGTCCTGTTTGGGCACATACTCTTCAGCAAACTTTTTGATGAAGTGTTCGATGACCGGCCGAACTTTGAACAGACGGTCAAAGTTGGGGTCATCTTGGAGAAAACACCATGCATTATCATTATAATGCAGGAATTTGTGGATGGCCTCAAAACGTGTCCAGGCCATGACCATTCGGAACACTGGAATGTTGTATAAAACATCAGCACTCCAATATTGCAGAAGTTCTGGCTTCTTCAGGATCCCCAAAACTTCATCATTTCAACTGCATTTACAGGAGTCCAGTTAAAAATTGTGAAACCTGGTTTTGTGCCAAAAATTGATGAGCATAAAAATTAGTTTGGCCCACCATGAGGTCAACGAAATGCTCAGAGAAAAAGACTTTGAAAAAGTCTACTTCTGTGAAGCCGATGGTGTCAAATCTGATTCTTGATTGCGCCACAAAATCAGGAATCAGTGACTCATAGTTTTCAATGGATGAGATCCATACGAGGTCAGTAATGGGTGGCACCAGTTCACATTCTGTCCTGGGGCGACTTTGCTGCTGTTCAGCAGCACCAGAGGAGTTAGAGGAGGAGGACAAGGAGTCATTGTCTGAAAAAATAAAGATGTGATTCTATCCCTCACTGTCAGTGTAGGAAGCAAAGAAAGCGTATGCCTCATCTGTTATGGATCTGCAACTCAAGACTAGGGCAGAAGGGGGAGAAGCTGACCCTGTACTAGGACTAGGCTGAAGCCCTACGATGGAGTGGGCGACCTATTCCTTGTGAATAGACCCACAGACGTTTCCTAGACTAAACTCAAACGAAGATTTAAAGGTAGGGGGAAGGGTATCTCTGAATGATCTAGGGACTGGGAACAAAAAACAGGTAACCTCCTAGTAGGAAAATAGAGGAAGCTGCAGAAACAAAAGGAAAACCAAGAAACAAAGCAGGCAAGACTAGAGATCCCAGAACTGCAAAATATCAAACACAGAAAGCTATCAAAGCACCTAGCCAGAACTCTAGCGGATTAACACTGTTGTCCAGCTAAGACTGGGAGGCAGGTGCTGGGTAATAAAGGGTGATACAATGACCTGACCTAAGACAAACCCAGCACCAGGGGAAAAACACCAGCAGTCAGAAAACCACAACAAGATGGCGGATGGTCAAAACGAAATAGATTCTAACAGTACCTCCCCTTTTACGAGGATCCTACGGATCCTCTTGGCCGAGCCTTATTCGGAAATCTCCTGTGAAAAGCCTTAATCAGCCTTGAGGCCAAGACGTCCTCAGCTTTCACCCAGGAATTATCCTCGGGACCGAAACCCTTCCAGGACACGAGATACTGCAACCTTCTTCTGTGCCACCTGGAATCTAAAATGCGTGAAATCTCAAACTCGCCGTCCTCATCAACTGGAGGAACCGTCAGCATCGCCTCCTTATCTGGCGTGTCAACTTTCTTCAGTAAAGATACATGAAAAACTGAATTAATTCTCCAGGACGAGGGGATGTCTAATCTCACCGCTGCCGAGTTGACAACCTGAACCACTTTGAAGGGTCCTACAAACTTAGGCCCCAGTTTCTTAGAAGGGATCTTCAAACGCAGATTCCTAGAGGACAACCAGACCATGTCCCCAACTGCAAACAATGCCTCCCTTCTTTTCTTGTCAAAATATTTCTTTGACCTCCTATTTGCCTCTTTCAGATTGTGGCATACACTGGTACAAACCCTTTCCAAATTTCCAGAAAAACTCTCCTCCTCAGGCACCGTCACCCCAATCTTTGAAAATGGACCAAAAAAATGGATGCCTCCTTGTACAGCAAAAAAAAGGAGAACACCCAGCCGAGGAAGACGTATGATTATTACCAGCTAGTGGTAGATATTCTGACCACATCTCCTGATTGTCTGCTACAAAACATTTTAAAAACTGCTCAACGTCCTGGTTCTTCCTTTCGGTCTGTCCATTGGACTCCGGATGATAACCTGACGAAAATGACAAATGAACCTTTAATCTGTCACAAAAAGCACGCCAAAAGCGAACCACAAACTGTGGTCCACTATCGGAAACAATGTCCGTGGGAACACCATGGAGCCTGATAATCTCTTTCACAAATGCCTTAGCTAGAGTCTTTGCGCAGTGTAATTTATTGAACGGTACCAGATGACACATCTTACTAAACCGGTCCACAACAACCCAGATGACAGAAAAACCCTCAGAGACCGGCAGATCGTTGATAAAATCCATAGCAAGATGCGTCCATGGCGGACTAGGAACTTTCACAGGGCACATCAACCCTGCAGCCGGGGCATGTGAGGCCTTCGAACTAGCGCACACTTGATGTTTTCTCTTTGCCACCCTGGCCACCAGAAATTTCGACCGATCGACTTTTCTAGTTTCCGAAATCCCTGGATGACCCGCCAACCGAGACTCATGACATTCTGCAAACAAAGCTCTCCTCAAGGCTCTAGGCACAAATAATTTACCATACGGAGTGTTTTTGGTACAGCATTCTGGGCCTCTAGGATGCTATTCTCCAACTCAGAACCCAATGCTGCCACCACCACCCCTCTCTGCAAAATACATTCCTCCTTCTCAGTATTAACTGCTGGAGAGAAACTACGAGACCAAGCATCCGCTTTAACATTCTTTGTCCCAGGGATATACAGTTAGGTCCATAAATATTTGGACAGAGACAA
>VIAB01001449.1:133362-145943 GCA_009801035.1 Oophaga pumilio
TGGTCAGCGAGGTCTTCTTTCTGCTGTAGAGTGTAAGCTTTTTTTGGTCAGCAGGATCCTCTCTCTCCTATACAGTGTAAGCTCTTATGATCAATGGGGTCCTCTCTCTCCTATAGAGTGTGAGCTCTTGTGATCAATGGGGTCCTCTTTCTCTCCTGTAGAGTGTAAGCTCTTATAGTCAGTGGAGTCCTCGCTCTCCTGTAGAGTTTAAGCTCTTATGGTCAACAGGGTCCTCTCACTCCTGTAGAGTGTAAACTGTTATAGTCAGCAGGGACCTCTCTCTTATGCAGCATTTAAGCTCTTACCGTCAGCGGAGTCCTATCTCTCCTGTAGAGTGTAGTCTCTTATGGTCAACAGTGTCCTCACTCTTATGATTGCTTATGATTGTCTTATGATGTATATAATCATGTCTCTTTACTTCTGCAACTTATCCTATGACTAAGGGTGCTCTATGCACCAGAAATCAGGTGTTAACAATTCTTAGTGGTTCTCTCTTCTGTAGCATGAACCTTACTGTAATCCTATTAGCTATGAAATGGTGGTTTGGATTCCCTATCAAGTGCGCTATCCAAATGTCTCGTCATCACTGGCTAAGTGTAGCTTTACATTCCATTCCCCAGGGTATGGACATTCCTATAGATTTCACGGGCAGACTGTCAGTCCAAACTGACAGTATAAACGAAGCAGATAGCCTTGTAGGGGATATAGTCGCTGCCCCTATTCTGCAGAAATGGGAGTTTAATCAAATATGCTTGGCGTGGCCAAGAGGCGCAATTGTCTGTTCCACCCACTGGTTTGTCTCCCTTAATGGTGATTAACAGTGCTAGAGTTCCTAGAGCGAGCATCATGTGCAAGCAAGTCAGCACTGTCAATCACCAGTGATAGAGGCATGGAAATCCAATGGGTAAGACATAGATTATACTATCAATTTGGGCAGACAGACTCCTTTCAATAGGCAATCATCTACAAAAATAATGTCCTTTCGACATGTATCTCGCTGGTGTCCATCAGAACACTCTTTCTAACTCTATCCCACACAATAATGTTTACCACGCACTATATGTTTGACAAGAAGTATCATTAGCGGACACAAGTATGTGCCCAAAATCCAGTGTGAATGGCGCCTGAGAAGAGAGGACTATTCAACACCGGGGAAGTCATTTCTCAAACATAATGCAAGATAGTACCAATGCACTAAGTTATTGGGCACTAACTTGACTATCACTGATTATCCTGTACATGTCATAATTAAATCAGTAATCTTGTTGGAACAATATATGCTCTTCATGTGCAAGTATATCGTAATCTAATTACCCTGTCCCAATAATATGGCAAATCTCAGATTTCTCAGTTTAGATTTCATGGTAATACGATATTAAAGATGACTAAGCACAATGAAATTGAACATTATGTACGTAAAGCCTTCTTTGCAAATCTTGTACTGTAATTCTCTAAATTAGAAACATAGACACTTGGAAGTACATAGAGCAGATACAAATCAACGAGCCCAACGACTTTACCCCGTGCTCCTCCCTATGCTAAGAACACACAGTAATTTCTTGCTGCAAACCGTTCCTAGAATTGTCTGAAGCTGATGGAAATGTGTTTTTAATGTGCACTTGCTTTCTAATGAAATGGCAATTTTGAGGTCATTCTGAAGATCAACACCTTTAACTTTCTTGATCAGTGCATTGAGTGCTTGCCAAAATATTTGTAAAATTGAATATTACTAAAAGCTGCTAGTCTACATGTTCTTCAATTTCAAAATTTTATTACAGCATCTTCCATTTCAGCCTTTCTTAATACTATCCTATTTATCATTTCACTGGAAAATATGCCCTCAAATCTAACTCAACTTCCCTGACTGCAGCAATCTCATTCTGCTTTGGGTATATGGCAAAAGGTGCTGCCATGAAGCTCCCACTAACATGAATGTGATCTGAGCTGCAGTACCTGAGAACGGCCACTACACAGTGTACAGCGCTATATGCTGTGTGCAACCGCAACTGCAAAGAGCTGATTGGTGGAGGTGCCAAGTGTCGATCCACCACCGATCTGATATTGATTACCTACTATATGTTAATGACAGGTCATCAATATCTAAGTTCCATTCCCTTTAATGTATGTATAACTGAGATTAATCTAACTTTTAGAAATTCTTAGTTTAGGCAGTTCAGTAAAATGTGACTTTTCTTGATTGGCCATATTTCTGCGTAACCAGGTTGTAGCTGTAAGCTGTGATTTTGGAGTTAGGGCTGTAACAATGTGTATAAAGCTGTTGTACAGCACCCAGGTCTATCAGTACCCATTGTACAGCATCATGCTTCTGATTTAATTTGAAGGCCTATGGAGGTTTTTCCATCTGGTATGTTCCATAAAATGATTATGTTTATCAATAACAGCAGAAAATCTTCGTATCATGGTGTCATACGATGGGCGCAGGGCTGGACTGGCCATCTGGCAATTCTGGCAAATACCAGAAGGACCTGTCTGGTCATGGTCTTGTCTGCTATTTTGTTAACAGAATCAGTGTTCTCAAGATACCCATACTGTTAAGAGTTGTGACGGAGCACAAAGTCGCTGACTCCGTCAATTAACGCAGGAGACCACGTGTATGATTAGAAAGATTGGTCTGGTAGAAAATCTTCCTTTCCTCCATCCAGGGTAATATTAGTAATATATCCCATCTGTTTCATGGGGACAGGGACACCATGGGCCTGTGTGATTTCAAATGCCAGGACTGAATTTTAGCCTCAGTCTGTACCTGGATGGGCGCCATATAACAGAATGCGCAGTGTAGGCTCTGTACACATAACCCTTCATTGAGCCTAAAGCTGGCCATACACATTAGATGGTTGTTGGCCAAAAGATAAAGTCATCTCAGTCGACTCTCCCATAGACAGCAGAGCTCTTTTGACAGAGAGCTCCTATGTTCTCTATGAGAAAGCCGGTGACTTATCTCTGGGAGAACAATGCAATCATCAGTCTGAAATCAGACATGCCTGATCAATATCACTTTCGACCATCAATTGGCCAGGCACCTCCATACAAATGAGAACGTCAGCTGAACCCATTGATATCAGTGGGTTTGGCTAGCATAAGTCTGTTGTGTAGGGCCAGCTTGAGACTCATGAAAAAAGGCAAAGCATTTCAGAGAACAGGTGCAGCACGGGAGAAGCCTCGGAAAGATAGGGTGGGATAACAAAGGGCGATAGTCATTAGTCATTCTATGATTGGAGTCAATGTAAAAGTAGATGTGTAGCAATGTGAATGGTGAACATTGAAAGAGTAGGTGACCATTGTAATTTATGAGACTGCCTAGTTTTGCTTGCACTTCTGAGTATTTCTTACAACATATCAGTCTTGGCAATATAAGTGATGGCAGGGGCATTTCTTTGAAAAATCATGTTAAGGGTGGTGCCAAGAAAATACTCTGCAGTGGCAAGGGTATTCAGATATAAGGCGAGAGGGAAAAAATGAATCTTTGGAAACTAAGTGAGCACAACTGTGTGATGGCAGCTGCAGGGAGAGTTACAGATATACTTCATTAATAATTACCGTACCTGGATCTTTAAAATGCCAAATCACATGCTCTGTGTGCTATACAATAACATATATATATATGCATCATCCAACCCTAAGAATGTCCCTTCTGTTTATAGCCAAACTTTGAAGCAATAATCTATTCAACCAGCTCCTGCGTCATGTGTTATTCTTACACTGCTCGCTTCACGGATGCTCTTACTTGATTTATGGTCTAGCCATAAACACAATATAATTGCAAAGCCATATATGTTCAGTGAAGTCACAGCCTGTGTCCGCGGGCTAGATAAATGTCCTCGTCCATGCGCAACCACTAGCATTACATAAGATTAGCCAAATACACAAACTGCAACTTGATATCAACACAGCATTTTCACCGAAGAGAACGCACTTATTCTTCAAAAAAACATAATAAACTTGAAACTTTTTATGAAAAGCTACAAGTGAAGGAGTCTGAAGTGAAGATGTAACGATAGAGATTTTATTAACATTATACCTGCAACTTTAACTTAGGCATCAACTCCGCATAACGCAGCATCACGCTTGAATCTGGACTTGTTATATAGTAGACGGGGTAACACATTTATACACAGACCAATCCAGCTAGAGCTTACTGGACTTGGTAATAATCTTCTTCCAGTTTACTCACTTCCACAAACTTTCATACACAAGCCTTACTGTAACCCTCAGGGGAGAAAGCTCCTCTCAGTGAGATGGTCGCTCCAACTTTGGATGTTGGCTTTGTAATGGTAGCTATACTAATGCCTTTCATCTTTCAGGCTCTGACAATCCCATTAGCCTATGTTTCCATCTCACTGCCTCTTACTATGGCAGCTATATATTTCCTAGACACTCTGTGGCATATCGCTTGGTCAGATCTCAAGCTTTGCGCTGTGAAGGGGCAAAACCCCGAAACATGTGTCTGCAAATTTCAATTCAAGTTGTCATGTGGCAAGGCCCGTTAAGAGTCAATATTGATTTTTAGGATTCCTACTTCCAATAGGTGGCACTAGAGTTCAAGTCTTCTTCCTCTCATCAGATGCAATTTGCATATTTGATTACTAAACACACTGCATTTGCATTTTGGCACCAACCTTCCTCCTTTTTATCTCTTCTATACTATACCCCTCAGCATCAGACGCTGTGAGGACACACGCTCATTTTCAGCACCCTCTCTTGCACACTGGCAGCTAGGAAACTTTACCGGTGCACAGCGACACTGGGCCCACCGGCCTTTACAACAAAAGGACAATAGGCACATGTTCAAGTATCGGGCAAAACAATAAACTTAAATGAGTATTCCAGTATAAAAAAAGTTATCACAGGACAGGTTATAGCTTCTAAGTTGGTGGGGTTCCTAATGTTGAGATCCTTGCTGATTACTAGAATGGGGCATTTTTGTTTCCCTGTTGAATGGAGTGGCGTTGTGTATGCTCAACCCCATTCCATTCAATCTCTATGGAATAGCTGGTTAGCCAAGTACAATGCTCCATTTACATTTTCTATGAGAAGTGTCCAGGGTCTCACATTGTCACTGAGTAGCAAGAGTGATCTCTAAAGTGAAGGATGAAGAGCATAAAGTTGCTGCTACTGTGTGCAAAGCTAATTTATGGGAAAAGTAGATAGCATTAGCATGTCTGTCCATGCCCCTCAGTGTTTGAGAGAGCTAGGTGTAACTTAGCTCAGGCATAGGGAATTTTGTGATAAACTGCAGAAAATGTCTGCATCTTAGGTAGCTAGCAAGTGGGAGTGAGTAAAACATGCTACTTGGTGAGATATTCCAGGGATTAGTTTGAGGCATATAGGAGCACAGAGAAGAAACAAAGTTTTAGTCTGGTTAAAGAAGTGTTGCTGAAGTACTGCATCAGCAAAGTATCACTGATATTGACTGTAAATGAACCACCCACCTCTGTTTAAGACTGTTACCTCTTAAAGAAATTTTGTAACCAAACAAGCTCTCAGGGAGTAAAATTCACCTGAACTGTTGCTAGTGTCCATTTGCATTACTTTTGCCATCCCTGAGTGTAAAAACCACTCTGTCCAATTAGGGCCAGTGTATTCATACGATTTAAAAAAGCCTTTTCACCTCATGCTGGAAATGTGCGGCTGCTTAGAGTTAGGAATGGGACATCCCTTCAACACAGGAGTAACTGGAAGTTCTTGAGTCCTAATTCAAAATCTGTAACAGGAATCTCAATCCTTTATGTGGCATTTATGATGCCAGTCTCAAACAACAAGCATTTGCTACCACGGCACCCCTACAGCAACCCTACCCCCTACCTTTTTATCTTTTAAAACACCACTCCAGCGTTTCTTTTACTTTACCAATGGAGTGGTACCACTAATCTAAGCTGGAGGTCATTATTTAATGTAAGACTATGAGAGCCAGAAAGAAGCCAGAAGACGTCTCTCATAGACTTATATTGAGAGCTTGTCACTGTTACCTCTGATTAGTGGTCAGTCAGAAGTTGCGGGCACAAGATGGCCGGAACGGCACTGGGAAGAGCTGAAGACTACAGATGCTGCAGGGACCTTACGTTAATGGCACCACTCCAGTGCTGCAATAAAATACAACTGGAGTGGTGCTTTAAAGAGGCAGATCCTAGAAATATTGTTTCCTTCTAATAAATTGTCATTAACAAATGTGGAAAACACTTGCATAATTTATGTGTATAGTTTTGAATTCTGTAACTAGGAGTTAATCCCCAATAATAACTAAGGCCTGCTACATGTGAAAAGCCAAGACAGAACATAGGGATCACATACACGTTTTGTTCTGGATCATTCTGGCTAAGTTCAGACATCTGATGTTTCTGTGAATTCAGAACATCCTCTCTCTGTTTATTAGCACAAAGTTGAGTAATATAAGTTTATATTTGGACTAACAGTTCATTTTTTAGACAAGCTTTAGACAGAACCCTCTTTGTCCGGGGCGTGCATAAAATATGAACTGTCTGATAAAGAAAATCACCTTAAATTAATGTATTCAAAAATACATTCCCTTTATTAGAAAGAAAGTAATATAACTAAATTGCACACTGTGTTGTATTATTATAGCTAAGGGGGATTAGTAGTTGTAGCATCTCCACTTTGATGATCATGCATAATCACCTCTTTACACCTTTTCAACTACAAGAGTAGCCTTGGTAAATAGCTGTCCCATAGAATCCTCTGCAATCCTTCCCTTTTCACCTACCACAGATGTCGTAAGTGTTGATCTGGCATTGTTCCTTAGCTGGCCGTACATATGAGATTTCTGATGGCTGTTCCCTGAACAAACTATTATTTGTGGTTGGCCTGTGAAAGTTGCCGTCTTGATAAACAATGTCATAATTTGAAAAACACCATTTGACAAAACTGCCACGATCTGTGGCCTGGCCTGGACGTCCATTGATGGAATTCAGATCTGTCATTCGGCTTTAACGACTATTCCGCTATCACATTCGATGAGGAAGAAAAACAAAATCCAACATAGTAGATATTTTTTTAATAGATATTGGCAGATTGCATCTATTATGCTAAACCACCTTTTTTTGTCTGTCCATTGTCACTAGAGCACAACCGCCAGCCCAATGGACACATGTGATGCCTGTATGTTCCCAACCATATGGTCGCGGGCATACTTGCCTGCATCTAGTAGTTGTATGGAATCATTTTCTATGCCAGAGAGGAGTGGCTTATAACAAGGGAGTAACAATAGGCAAGTATTAATGGTGCATTTTATGGCCATCTCTGGCACCTTCTTATAACGGCACATTAGGGGTTTCTTATCTTTGTGTGGCTAACCAAAAAGAAGGTGGTGTTGCCAAGCATGTGTCTGTCTTCCTTCTAGTTCATAGGTTGAGTTTTTTTCTGCACATCCACCCCCTATTGATTTGAATAGGTGGCGGATTTGCAGTTCCCAGTTGAGGCCACTATTTGGTTAAAGGAGCTGAGTAGTTCCCTAACTGTGTACTTCCACAGCTGTGTAGTCCCAGCTGCCACCAACATCGGGAACAACTGATCTGTAGGGTTTCCGGGTGTTGCCCCCCTCAGGATAGACCATCAATGTTGAAGTCTCGAACAACGCCTTTAACTACAATGGAGAGATATACTTTACACAGTCTCTTCCTTTCTTGGATGCAAGCACAGAAGATGGTGACACTGTTTTTTTACTATGGGTGGTAGTCTTCAAAGTGGAACCTGCGCCTTTCAGACTTTTTGGGTACATAATTTGAACATGTTATAAGTATACCAGATAGTAATAAGCCTTTACATGTTATTGCACCTTTGGGATTGATTCGGTCTCACAATGTGGTCCTCGGACCAGAAAATGTTGTGCACCAGTGGCCTAGGATCTGTAGAGCACAAATATTTGTAGAGCGGTATATTTTGAAATATAGGAATGAGGCTTTTGGCTCTGAAGCACGTCTCTCCAATCATTGGGTTTAGGTTTTTTAGATTGGATCTTTGTAACATAGTAACATAGTAACATAGTTATTAAGGTTGAAGGAAGACTTTAAGTCCATCTAGTTCAACCCATATCCTATCCTAACCTGCCCTAACATGTTGATCCAGAGGAAGGCAAAAAAAACCCAAGTGGCAAACAGTAAGCTTCACATTGGGGAAAAAAATTCCTTCCCGACTCCACATACGGCAATCAGACTAGCTCCCTGGATCAACGCTGTATCTAGGAAACTAGTGAATACAAGGTCTCATAAAAAGTTAATGACGCATCACCAAAGCAGGTACACCATATTTTATATTGACTATATATCCCATATCCCTAGATAATTAAAGATGTTCAGTTTAGAAAATCCATTCTCTAAAATATTGATCTATTATCTAATGCCCAAAGCAAAGACTTGGCTACAAAGAACATCTCTGTATCTGGATGACATTTTTGTACAACATTGACAACCCACTTATTTCAATGACAAAAAGTGTAATGTTTCATTTCCCCTGTGGGTGCATTGCAGGGAAATTGATCACTTGCTTCCAGGTTTCCAGAAAGATTACTGCTGATTGCTGGGGGTCTCAGCAGCAGGACATCCAGCGATCAGTTTGCCTCAAGGAACCTAAAAACAAAAAGTGATTGTGCAAAACAGTTGACCCCCTTAGTAAGCACGTTAATTATTTCTCCAAGGTGACATGAAGGGGAACCTTTAAAAAAAAGATAACCTTCATGTCATAGAAGGCTTTGTTACGCTCCACATGGAATCTCTTAGGATAATTATTAAGCTAAATTAGAGGCGATGTCTCATTAATTGAAGGAGCTACAGCTGAAAATCAATGATTAATTGAAGGAGCTACAGCTGAAAATCAATGTATGCAAATACTAAATATATAGAAAATATGCCAGTCATTTACAACACGGTCTGATAGGGCATGAGAAGCCGGAATCATTGATGTCTGTTTGGAGTCATTTCCCAGGCAACTTGTTGACTGCAGTGAGGTTTCGCTTAATATGAAAAGTAATCAGTGGAGCAATGAACTCTACTGGCGTCTGCGAGATATTCAGGTGGATAGAGAAGTCTACAGACTTACAGAATGTCACATCATTTTACCACCTTAAAACCTGGCTGATATAACTTCTAGTTTGTTAATTGTGGTTCATGTACCCTAGGACACGGGTGTAAGGAGTAAGGAGCCTCCTGATCATGGTTCTTCTATAGAACTTATCCTAGGCAATAGAGGAGAAATTACTGAACCACTATCCATGGACAGCATAAAAAAAGTTGTTTTATTGAAGATCCATTAAAAATGAAAACAAAAACACACATACAGGGGAACATAAAAACTGACGCGTTTCGAGTGATCTTATCCTACTTTATCAACTATTGTATCCTACCTATATTATCAGCACTGGTGCAAGCTAGTTTTATTATGGCGTCATCGATACAGGCTGTTTCCTATATGCAGATACTGTTATAAATTTAGTTTTATTATAGGGGCACTTTTATTGACCGATTTTCTTATGGAGGCAGTGTTCTAAACTGGTTCTCTTATGGGGATATTGTCATTGATTGGTTCTGTTATAGATGCATTTTTATTGACATGTGTTTTTAAGGGGGTCTTTTTACAGACTGGTTTTGTTGTGGGGTCGGAAAATATTGCCCAAAATACAGGTCTAAATATGCAAGGCTTTTAAATATACTACAGTACTTTTATGGGGGGCACGGATATTGACTGATCATAATAGATTATGATAAAACCTAAGATAAAAACAAAATGAGCAAAAGACCTGTAGTAAGTAAATAAATTGCAATAGTGCATGAAAATAACATAGGGTATTTTTTTTATCACAAAAATGTAAAAGCAGACCCCCCACGTCAAGGTGACCTTACCTGGGATGGTCTTAACTTCTAGTATTAAAACCTTACCATATGTTAAATTACGCAAATGTGAATGATGGCTGAGCAGGAACGGGACCCAGCTAATGGACACCCAGCAAAGGGGAGCTATATAAATGTAATGTCCAGCTCAAAGAAAAAGGGGGCCACTAGTTTATTTGCACAGAGTTCAAAAAATCTAAAGCAAAACCGAATATATTAACTGAGTACCCTATGTGATTTTCATGCCATTGCTAATTGTTTACTTAACGCAGGTTATTCGCTCATTTTGTTTTTATCTTATGTTTTGTCTGTTTAGTGGCCGGTGTGAACATGCGTCGACATGTTGCATGCTTACCAGCTTATATTCCAGTTCATTTCTTTTGGTTTTTGGTTCTTTCATAAGGTCACTCTTAAAGACTGGTTCTGTTATGGGAGGAGCACTGTTATAGACTAGTTCCTTTATGAGGAGCACTGTTATAGACTAGTTCCTTTATGAGGAGCACTGTTATAGACTAGTTCCTTTATGAGGAGCACTGTTATAGACTAGTTCCTTTATGGGGAGCACTGTTATAGACTAGTTCCTTTATGGGGAGCACTGTTATAGACTAGTTCCTTTATGGGGAGCACTGTTATAGACTAGTTCCTTTATGAGGAGCACTGTTATAGACCAGTTCCTTTATGAGGAGCACTGTTATAGACTAGTTCCTTTATGGGGAGCACTGTTTCAGATTGGTTCCGTTATGGAGACATTGTTATGGATTGGTTATATTTTGGGGGCTGTGACACACTGGCTCTGTTATGGGGTACTTTTACAGACTTGTTCTACTGCAGGGTACTATAACAGACTAGCTCTGTTATAGGGTCACAGATGCAGACCGGATCTGTTATGGGATATTGCAGATGTGGCTCTCAGGCAGATCCAGTGTCTGGGCTGATGGATCCATTTTCCCTGCCACAGACCCATTAATTTTTCCCTAAAGTGCATGCATAAGTCCGCAACGTTCACTATTGAACATTGCAATGCACGCAAAGCTGGATTACGTCCTGACACTGGCACTGGCTCTGGTCGTTGTGGACAGATTTAGCGCAATCTACACTCCTGTCCTGCTCTTTCCTGTGATGAATTCATCAGCAGTCTCGGTGACTCAGACTCAGTGTCTCTTATATGATGTATATATAACAGTCTCAGTGTCTCCTACGTGATGCATATACAGCTGTCTCAGTGTTTCCTATGTAATGTATATATAGAGGTCATAGTGTCTCCTATGTGATGTATTCAGCAGTCTCAGTGTATCCAATGAAATGTGCACACATGAATAAAATTGTTAATATCCTTCTGGTCAAGTAAGAAAAATCCACAATGGTCAATGAAATAACTTGAAACTGACTAATTTAATTTTCTATTTAAATTTACTGAATATCAACTAGTGAAAATCAGACATTGCTTTTGAATTGTGATTCGACAGAAAAAAAACAATAGAAAACAAAAACAAACTAATGAAAATGGCCTGAACGAAAATGATGGTACCCCTAGAAAAGATTGAAAAGTTGACCATAGGGACATGTTAAATTAAGGTGTGTCCTATAATTAACATCTCAGGTGTCTACAAACTTGTAATTAGTTAGTCTGCCTATTTAGTGGTAGATAAAACTTGGCACTCAAAAATGCAATTTGTATTGAGTATTGAACTACTCTCTGCTGCAGCAGGTGCTGTCAATCCACAGTGTCACTACTTCTTTATCATTCACTACTGCAATCCACATTACTAATGAAGCTCATGTGTTGACGGAAATGTCTACAATTATACTTTGAATTGCTTGCACTGAATGAATTACATCAATACAGAATTTTGAGCACCAAGTTATCTGGCTTGGTTATGTTTTCGGGCTGCTTTGCTGCATCTGACACAGGGTGTATTGAATCTGTGCAGAAAACGATGAAATCTCAAGACCATCAAAACATTCTGGAGAGAGGCAGTCTCGATGTCTCTTATGTGATATTTATACAGGAGAGTCTCAGTTTATCTTATGTGATGTACCGTATACAGCAGAGTCTCAGTTTATCTTATGTGATTTATACAGCAGAGTCTCAGTTTATCTTATGTGATGTATATAAAGCAGAGTCTCATTGTCTCCTCTGTGATGTAGACAGCAGCCTCAGTGTCTCCTATGTGTACAACAGTCTCAGTGTCTCCTATGTCATGTATATTTAGCAGTCTCAGTATTGCCAACATAATGTGTATACATCAGAGTTTCAGTGCACATGTAGCAGGCTCAGTGTCTCCTATGTGATGTATATAAAGCAGTCTTAGTGTATCCTATGTGATGTATATATAGTGGGCAAAATAAGTATTTGATATACTGCCAATTTAACAAGTTATCCAACCTACAAAGAATGGAGAGGTCTGTAATTTGTATTTATTTATTTAGGCACACTTCAACTGTGAGAGACAGAATCTAAAACTAAAAACCAGAAAATCACATTGTATGATTTTTAAATAATTCAATTACATTTCATTGCATGAAATAAGTATCTGATCACATATCAACCAGAAAGAATTCTGTCTCTGACAGATTTGTAAGTTTTTCTTTAAGAAGTACTCCTAATCTGCACTCATTACCTGTTTTAATTGCACCTGTTTCAACACACAAACCATAACACTCCAACCTTTCCACCATTTCCAAGACCAAAGAGCTGTCTAAGGACACCAGGGACAAAATTGT
>VIAB01001449.1:149571-169416 GCA_009801035.1 Oophaga pumilio
TGCTGTTTTTGCTTATTCTCCTCAGCTACCAAAACACAACACAGCTTGGTGAGAAGGCAACAGATGTGGGTGTGGCATTCGCAGGTACGCGGCATGCAGTGACGAGTCGGAGACGGAGCAAGCTTTAACTGAACCTTTTATATGAGGGCTATAGGAGTAACTAGTAAGCTGACAGTAATTCTCCTTGCAGGGAAGATATACAACAATACACAATTAACTGAGCAAATGGCTATTAGGTAGGTGCCAATAACTAAAGGGCCGCGATAAATGTCCTATAACTATAATTAACGGTTAACAGAGTGTCACTTATCCTTCTCTGATGTCCTGCAGAGCTGTGGTCCGGAAGGTGTCCATTCGGCATCTCAGCCGCTGGGCCCAGCCGACGAGGAGCTGTTGTAGGCTTCGGGCATTCTTACATCCAGGTGCAGATGGGGAGCAACAGGCCCTGGAGAGATTCCCTGGGATGGATGGAGTTCTGCTACACATGGGATCAAGATGGAGTTCTTCTACACATGGAATCAGGATGGAGTTCTGCTACATATGGGATCAGGATGGAGTTCTGTTACATGTGGCATCAGGATGGAGTTCTGCTACACGTGGGATCAGGATGGAGTTCTGTTACACGTGGGATCAGGATGGAGTTCTGCTGCACGTGGGATCAGGATGAAGTTCTGCTACACATGGGATCAGGATGGAGTTCTGCTTCACATGGGATCAGGCTGGAGTTCTGCTACACATGGGATCAAGATGGAGTTCTGCTACACATGGGATCAGGATGGAGTTCTGCTGCACGTGGGATCAGAATGGAATTCTGCTACACGTGGGATCAGGATGGAGTTCTGCTACACGTGGGATCAGGATGGAGTTCTGCTACACATTGGATAAGGATGGAGTTCTGCTACACGTGGGATCAAGATGGAGTTCTTCTACACATGGAATCAGGATGGAGTTCTGCTACATGAGGGATCAGGTTGGAGTTCTACACATGGAATTAGGATGGAGTTCTGCTACACATGTATTCAGGATGGAGTTCTGCTACACATGGGATCAGGAAGGAATTCTACTGCACGTGGGATCAGAATGGAATTCTGCTACATGTGGGATCAGGATGGAGTTCTGCTACACGTGGGATCAGAATGGAGTTCTGCTACATGTGGGATCAAGATGGAGTTCTGCTGCACGTGGGATCAGGATGGAGTTCTGCTACATGTGGTATTAGGATGGAGTTCTGCTACTCGTAGGATCAGGATGGAGCTCTGCTACATATGGGATCCGGATGGAGTTCTGCTACACGTGGGATCAGGATGGAGTTCTGCTACACGTGGGATCAGGATGGAGTTCTGCTACACATGTATTCAGGATGGAGTTCTGCTACACATGGGATCAGGAAGGAATTCTACTGCACGTGGGATCAGAATGGAATTCTGCTACATGTGGGATCAGGATGGAGTTCTGCTACACGTGGGATCAGAATGGAGTTCTGCTACACGTGGGATTAAGATGGAGTTCTGCTTCACATGGGATCAGGATGGAGTTCTGCTACATGTGGTATTAGGATGGAGTTCTGCTACTCGTAGGATCAGGATGGAGCTCTGCTACATATGGGATCAGGATGGAGTTCTGCTACATGTGGGATCAGGATGGAGTTCTGCTACACGTGGGATCAGGATGGAGTTCTGCTACACGTGGGATTAAGATGGAGTTCTGCTACACGTGGGAGTAGGATGGAGTTCTGCTACTCGTTGGATCAGGATGGAGCTCAGCTACACATGGGATTAAGATGGAGTTCTGCTACATGTGGGATCAGGATGGAGTTCTGCTGCATGTGGGATCAGGATGGCGTTCAGCTGCTCGTGGTATCAGGATGGAGTTCTGCTACACGTGGGATCAGGATGGAGTTCTGCTACACGTGGGATTAAGATGGAGTTCTGCTACACGTTGGAGTAGGATGGAGTTCTGCTACTCGTTGGATCAGGATGGAGCTCAGCTACACGTGGGATTAAGATGGAGTTCTGCTACATGTGGGATCAGGATGGAGTTCTACTACATGTGGGATCAGGATGGCGTTCAGCTGCTCGTGGTATCAGGATGGAGTTCTGCTACATGTGGGATCAGGATGGCGTTCTGCTACACGTGACATCAGGATGGAGTTTGCACTCCGGAAGTCTAAAAGTGTTAAGCTGAATTTTTTACACATGTCCATGTTTATATCCTTTCTATAACCCAAAAGTGTCCCAGATGGACAAGTGGTTTTATCAGTGTTTAGACCAGTCTGGTACTGTCTGTGAAGCACTCCCTACTTGGTTTGGTGTTACAATGCATCTATACGTGCCAGCATGCATTTCCTGCAGAACAGCCTGGTATGGTATACGAGGATGGGATTGAAGAAGTCAGATGCTGCCTATCATCAGTCTAATGGTTTGTGCAGGGCACTCATGTCATAAAAATCCCAAATTAATAGCTTATATTGAAAGATTTCTCTGAGCGGAGCACGTCATTAATTTTTCGTCGCCTGACTTACAATAGGTTACTTTTCCGTACATTACTGAGAATATTATTTTCCACTGTAACATAATATAGTTGTGTATGAAGGTATCTCCCATAGTTACTGGAAAATATTAGGTAAGAACTTATGGTATTATGTATGAGTAGCGGAAGGAGGGAGAAGGCTCCACACGGTAAGGAAAGTCTCAAAAAGATCATTTAACTTGTAAATGAGATATTTCTATTTCAGAGCGAGGCTAATTTATGTCTTAAGGGGTCACAAACTTAATTGGCAGAAAGCTGCTGCCCAACTTATCTTCATTAAATTGAGACTTTGGGTATGTAATGTAATATTCGATGTCTGACCCATTCACTGCTGTCAGGACAAAGGGAACTTTTAGAAATAATAGGTTTGATATAAACTTTATAAGGGTGTGTTTGACATTCGTCCTATTAACATGGTGTTCTAGTAATGCAGGGTCACTTTCACTACAATATTAGAATATCTCATGGATTGCAATTACAGAATTTACTTATCTAAGTACATAATATAGTGTACGTTTTTGGGCTGGGCGCAAAAGAGGAATAGCCTGGGGTCCTCCATCACATAGGTGCATACAAGTCACATTTCCATTAAACTCTTCATAGACAACCATGATATATAAAAGAATATCATCCCTCGGTTGGTGAAAATGCCGCTGCTGTCAACTGTTCCCTATAGCTGACATCCTTAGGCATCACCCACGATTGGTGTTGGAACCAACTATAGCTGATTAACCTCTCAGAAGCTGCTTTCAAAAGCAACTACGGCATCTAGAAGGTTAACAGAGTATGGGAGCTCCCTCTTTAACCCCCATTGGCACTTTGAGATCATGATTGTGTGGTCCTGATGTTTGCCATGACCATGGCAATTCACAGCCAAATAATGGCCTTATAGTCTGCTGGATAGGGACCAGTTCAGAAGTTACCAACATTTAGATGGAAAAAATAAAATTCTTCGTTCCTGTCATGCCACTTTGTATTAATTCCAAAAGGGTTCATAAACTACCTGACAGCAGTTTTAAATAGGTCGAGGGGTGCCGTTTATAAAATGGTAACACTTTTGGGAGTTTCCTGATATATGGGTCTCTTAAAGTCACTTCAAAAGGGAATAGATTCCTAAAAAAGTTTTGTAAATTTCCTTGAAAAAAATGAAAAATTACTGCTACAATTTTAAAGCTTCGTTCTAACATCAGAAAAAAATAAAAGAACATTTTACAGATGATGTTGATGTAAAGCAGGCAGGGAAATGTTATATATTAACTCATCAGTGTGGCATATGTGATGGTTCCACCCCTCAGGGTTTCTGGTATGCAGTTACTGACAGCTCGGCTGTCCAATCGGATACAGGGGTGTGCTGAAGCTGTCAGTGCTTTGATTGACAGCATGACCATCCAATGTGGTTCAGGGGCATGCTGAACTGTCAGCATATTGACTGACAACTCAAATAGCCAATCTGTGACTGGGAGGTTTCGGCTGTCTCCAGGTGTTCACTATCCCGGGTGATTGCCATGCCTACTTAACTGATCAGACCACTGCCAGACGTACATTCAACAAGTGAGGTTTGTGCTTCCTGTGCCATGAGTTCTGTATGCTTGATCTGTTGCCTGACCTTGGATTTCGTTCTGACCATCCGCCTGTTTAACCCTTTCTACTCCGATCCGCTATCTTCCCAGTACTCTGACCTCGGAACATTACCTGACTATGCTTTTGTCTCTTCCTTCTGTTTATGACGTACCCTCCTGGCTTCTGACCTTGGACTCCTTGACCACTCTGACTCATGACTTGACCGTGAGAAGTGACTAGTGTCACATTACGTCTGGCCAATACATTTTTTCTTTTTCGCCGGAATGGATCCTGTTAATATGCTTTGTGACCAGGTGGCAAATTTGATGCAGATAACTCAGGATCTGGCGGAGGATTGCCAGAGTCTGGAGTCATCGCAACATCAGTTGCAGAGTCAGATAAATAACTTGGTGAAGACCCACCCATAGCCCCCCACTACTGGCAGTGGCTGTGACGTCAGTACCCTCTGATGTACAGTTGGTCTCTCCGGAGCCAGTGATATCCCTCCCTGATAAATTTTCGGGAGAGAAAGACCAGTTTAGGATATTCAGGGAGGGCTGTAAGTTAATTTTTACCCTGCGCCCTTGGTCGTCAAGGGAAGGCAGAGGAATCCCAACGGGTGGGAGTAATCATGTCCCTACTGCGAGGGAGTCCTCAGACCTGGGCATTTTCTTTGTCCCCACAAGCCCCAGAACGGTTTTCTGTTGATGCCTTTTTTAACAGTTTAGATCTGATCTATGACGAACCCGACAGAATTCAGGTCGCTGAGGCTAAGATCATGAACCTGGCATAGCGCGGTGGCACAGCTGAGGACTACTGTACTGACTTTCAGCCAAGCCTGTTAACTTTTTAATGATAACATGGTGTGCAGTGAGCGCTCTGTAGTGATGATTGATGGCAGCCAGCATATTATTAAGGCTGTGTGCACACGTTGCTGTATTTTCAGTGCAGATTTGTCACAAAACCTGAATGGGTTCCTGATGTCAGCAAAGTGGATGAGAATAATCAAGTCTCATGCGCAGGATGCTTATTTGTAATTTGCAGATTTGGCGCAGATTTAATTCTGCAGCTTGTCAATTCTTTCAGTATTTTTGCTGCAGATTTCACCCATAGTAAAGAGTGGGGAAAATCTGCACCAAAAACACAAGTAAAATGCAGCAAAAACGCAACAAAAATGCACATTTTTGCCACTGCATTTTTCCTGCCAAGAGATGCAGCAATGGTGCAGAAATTTCTTCACCAAACACTTAAGAGAGCTTATCATTGTGAGGACTAGCAGAGCTGCAGCGGATAAAACAGCAAGATTATAAATACTTTTAGATATATGTCTCTGTAGGGAGGAGGGATCTCTGTGTCAAACATGATCTCCAATCCTACAAAGGTATATTAAAAAAGAATGAGAGTACAACTATGCTGAGCTCATGCCAGGCCGCTCATATATGACAGGGTCTAGAGACCGTACTATCCAAGGCTGCAGTACTGAACTGCATGACCATAGGATCAAGGACAGCAGGCGAGTTATAGACGTGAAGGACCAGGAGATGTAATGACCAATGGTGTTGGAGGATGCTATAGGAGCAGTGTTTAAGGGTGTTATAGAGATGTATAGGAAATGTGGGATTCACCTCAACCTGCAAGGCTGGTAAAACACCTACCTTCGTTTATGTTTTTTCCTTTAGTATTTTTTTTTTCAATTTTCAGACAATGCCTAAGGTCTATATTTAAACTTTCTGGCAGAAGCTAGACATTTCCCACCCAATCATTGGGCTCAGCAGTGATGCTAAGGTATCAACAGCATGTGACTGTGGCATCCAATAACTGGGCTCAGCAGTCATGCCAAAGTATCGATTCCATGTGACTGCGGCATCCAATCACTGGGCTCAGGGGTCATGCCAAGGTATTGACAGCATGTGACTGCGGCATCCAATTACTGGGCTCAGCAGTCATGCCAAGGTATCGACAGCATGTGACTGCGGCATCCAATCACTGGGCTCAGCGGTCATGCCAAGGTATCGACAGCATGTGACTGCGGCATCCAATCATTGGGCTCAGGGGTCATGCCTAGGTATCGACAGCATGTGACTGCTGCATCCAATCACTGAGATCAGCGGTCATGCCAAGGTATCGACAGCATGTGACTGCGGCATCCAATCACTGTGCTCAGGGGTCATGCCAAGGTATTGACAGCATGTGACTGTGGCATTCAATCACTGGGCTCAGCAGTGATGCCAAGGTATCGACAGCATGTGACTGTGGAATCCAATCACTGGGCTCAGCAGTCATGCAAAGGTATCAACTGCATGTGACTGTGGCATTCAATCACTGGGCTCAGCGGTCATGCCAATGTATCGACAGCATGTGACTGCGGAATCCAATCACTGGGCTCAGTGGTCATGCCAAGGTATCGACAGCATGTGACTGCGAAATCCAATCACTGGGCTCAGCAGTCATGCCAAGGTATTGACAGCATGTGACTGCGGAATCCGATCACTGGGCTCAGCAGTCATGCCAAGGTATCAACTGCATGGGACTGCGGCATCCAATCACTGGGCTCAGCGGTCATGCCAAGGTATCGACAGCATGTGACTGCGGAATCCAATCACTGGGCTCAGCAGTCATGCCAAGGTATCAACTGCATGTGACTGCGGCATCCAATCACTGGGCTCAGGGGTCATGCCAAGGTATCGACAGCATGTGACAGCTTCATCCAATCACTGAGATCAGCGGTCATGCCAAGGTATCGACAGCATGTGACTGCGGAATCCAATCACTGGGCTCAGCGGTCATGCCAAGGTATCGACAGCATGTGACTGTGGCATTCAATCATTGGGCTCAGCGGTCATGCCAATGTATCGACAGCATATAACTACTGCATCCAATCACTGGGCTCAGCAGTCATGCCAAAGTATCGACAGCATGTGACTGGTGCATCCAGTAACTGGACTTAAAGAGCACTGTTAAAAAGGTGCAGAGATCCTGATTCCAGTGCTGGATCACTTTCTGGGCTACTTGCTGTTAGTTTTGACAAAACAGCTCTGCTAGTACTCTGAATGTTGAACTCCTGAAATATAGTCCTGATTCTGAATATTCATCAACTCTGGCTAGCCCTGCTCCCCATCTACATCTGAATGACAGCTTTCTGCCTAGTTGCCAATCAATGACGGTAGCCAAACTAGGCTGAACTTATCATTGAGAAGACTAGCAAAGCTGCTGCAGCTAAAAGAGGAAATGTATCCAAAGTAATGCAAGAAGCTAAATAAGTGACACTTTGCAGGAATCAAGGTTTCTGTCCTTATTTTATGCCGCCCTCAAAATGAGAAGCACTTGCTTGTTAGCAGATTTTCATTTAAAGATCAAGCCTCTGCAGTGTTTTTTTCCAATTTTTTTATTTTTCTGTTGATGTAGACGAGCAAGGATGAATTATTAACTAGACTAGTTGCATTTTTATAGCTGCATTTTGGAATATGTCACCGCAATTTTTTTTCGAAAGCTTGCAAAGCGTACTTTGGTAGTTGAGGGTTAATAAGTAGGTCATCCCTACTCGACTAAAGGTTTGGCAAGTTGTTGCCTCTCTGCAGTCACCGTGCACACTGTCATGTGTGTCAGCGCTGATTGTCTTAGCTCTCTTCTTCTTCATAATCTTTTCATGTAAAGAAACCATCCATTGTGCAAACCAGCTGTTACCAACCCCAGACTGGCCAGCTGTTGCAAAAGTATAACTCCCAGCATCCCTTGGGTACCAGAAATCACTGGCAAAGACCTTGTGAACTTTTTCCCTTCCTTTCACTTGCTCAATAGTTGAATGTGTCTTTACTAGGTGGGTGGTTTCTCAGAATTTCCTTGCACAGGTTCAGTTCGGAGCAGATTTTTCTGGCTTAATGAACATTAAAGTCAAATGATTTGAGTCGTGAATGTAAAGGTCAAGAGTAACAGCTTATGTATATAATAAACTTCTCACCTCCAGTGATCATGTGAATTCTGCCGCTATAAATGGAAAGTGACTGCTCAGATAATGAAAAATATTTAGACTTGAGAGTCCTCAGCGGTTGATACCTTTTAATGGCTAACTGAAAAGATGGTAACAAATTGCAGCTTTCGAGACTACTCAGGTCTCTTCATCAGGCAAAGACTAATACAACATCTGAAGAATCACATATTTATACACAACACAGCACAGAAAAAATGCAATAGATGAGACAAGTGACATGAAGCAGAACTGTCATTATGGGAGATAGAGATGAACATAAATATCTGAACAGTTCATAGATAAGGAGTGTGAAAGTTTTATTGCCCTCTGATTGGGGTCTGGTATTGTGTTGTTTTGCCCCAGAAAGTCTGAAGAGCAAATTCCTTAATTGATGTAAAAAGACATAAATCCATGCGACACATTCATTCTGTACTGAGTGTGTCAAAGATTGTCATGAGTTTATGTTCCCAGACTTTTCTGCCTTTCTGAGACTCAAAGTTACCTTTAAAAACAGGTAATTTAATGTCCACCATGCTATGACCGGTGATACAAAAGTGTTTGGCCACAGGTAGATCCATTCTTTTTTCTTTTATTGTGTGGCGATGAGAATTCATCCTTGTTCTCAGTTTTTGCCAGGTCTCCCCCACATACAGACCCCCAGTTGGACATTTAGTACAAATAATTAGGTACACCACGTTAGATGTGATGCAGCTGAAAGGACCTGGGATCTTGTAGTCCTGATGTGAGTTGGGGATCTTCATCTTGTCCGTGATTATTATAGATGGACAGGTTTTACATTTTTTCCGGTTGCAAGGAAAGGTTCCTGCAGCTGATGGAGACTACAGTGAGCTTCTGACAATGATGCTTCTTAGATTTGGGGGCTGCCTAAGACACAGTAGTGGGGGTCTGGAAATATGGATTGTAATCGGGCACCTTTTTGTAGTAAAGGTTGTAATTTCCGTGCAGCTCCCCTTAGCACTTCCAGATTTGGATTGTAGGTGACCACTAGAGGCACCCGGTTATTTTCTTCTTTAGCTTTGTAATGTAGCAGGTGATTCTTTGATATTCTGGTGGCTCTTGTAATTTGGTTTTCAATTGTACTTGGATGGTAGCCCTGATTCAAAAAGGTCTTTCTGAGGTGACCAAGGTGTTCATCTCTATCCATGGGGTTGGAACATCTCCGATTGTATCTGATGGCTTGCCTGGAGATAATAGAGTCTTTTATGTGTTTTGGATGGAAACTGTCCCATTTAAGGTATGTTGGACGATCGATTGGCTTCTGATACAGGGATGTCTCTATATTTTATTGTTCTCTAGCTTCATGATGGTGTCTAAAAATTAATCTCAGTGCTGGAGTAGATGAGTGTTAAGTTGATGGTGGGATGAAATTGATTAAACTGTTCGTGGAACGTCTTTAGCCGTGGCTCAGACTCCGTCCAGATGATTAAGATATCATCAATGTAGCGGTAGTAGGCCCGAGGCCTGATGGGACATGAGGAAAAAAAGTCGCTTTCAAGCTTGGCCATGAAAAGATTTGCATACCGTAGAGCCATTTGGTGAAACTCACAAAATTCATCCTCACCCACAATTACTTTGAATTTGACAACAAGATATATCTACAGGAAACTGTCACAGCTATGGGAACTTGTTCTTTGCTAGGGAGAAAATCATTGTAATAAGAAGCAGTAGTATCCATGAAGAGCATTTGCAGGATATGCCATTAATGAGGAGAGACTGCCATCTGCTGGCCAGGGAAATCAAGCAAAACTAAATGATGCTGGAAGATTTGCAGGCGGGAGAATTGCTGGAGGTGCTGAACCTGATCCGGTGACACACAGGAAGGACTTCCTGGATATAAAAGCCCTGCGAGCCAAACCGCAGGCAAATTTGGCGCCAGGGAGGAGAGCGAAGCTGACGCGCTTTAGGGATGTTGCTAAAACCAACGTAACAGGCCTCAACTGAAAACCTATGACAGCAAGGATTATGCACAGGAGGACCCCGAGTTCTGCCTGCGATAGTTGGGGCCAGGATCCGTGCCTCACGCCAGTAAAGCTCAAGAGACCATCAGGAGTCGAGGCCTGATCCACTCTGGTCCAATCCTGAGAGACATCCGTTGACGGTCAAGCCGAGAAAATCCATGAAGAGACTTCAACAGGAAGGATGCGACTTCGAAAGGACAGTGAGTGTGAGCAGGGCTGTCACTTCCAGCTGTCCTCTATGGTACCGGGCTTGGCTGGGATTAGGGACTCAGGTTGGGAGGGTCCGGCTGGTGCGTGGGAGGCTCTACGGGCTCTGGTAGACTACGTCAGAGAGAGACTTACAAGCTAGCAGGCAATAACGTTGACCACTGCTGCTGCCAGAATTGCAGCAAAAGAACTTAAGTGGTGGCTCCCACGGCTGGGCCCTCCATTATTGTGAACAGAACATTGACGCTAGATAGAGAAAGACTTCCTTTGCTTTTCCAAGTTTACTGTTGTCTATTACTTGAATGTTAATCTGCCTAGCGGCTAGCACTAATTGTTTAGTTACTTTAAATCAATGTATATAAATAGAGCTATAATCATCCCTGTTTCCGCCTCGAGTCTCTGTGCATTGCATCCAAATACCTGCATGACATCATTATAGAATTATAATGACCATCACATGGTTATACTAGCAGAAACCTGTCCGAGAATGTTAATACGACACGTGGCTTTGAGCATGTGCAGTAGGCACATTTAAATTCTATATGTAAATTCTATAGTGATTACCTTCCAGGACTAAACAAGCTAAACGGTATTTAGCAATGTAATTATAATGCCAATGACTTTAGTTATTTTTTTTTATTCCTTTAAATGAAACCTGTCTACATGATAAGTCTTCTGTAGTGTAGGCCACCTTTACAATGCCCGTAATAAGCTTCACTGGCGAACACAGAAGAGGGAACAATAAGCAAGAACAATATATGGGGCCTTCACAGTACAACAGCTCATCATCATGCACAGTTCCACCTGCTTTGGAGGTAGACATGAGCCCCCTTCTTGGTCCCCTGCATGGCTGAACAGGTTGCAGCAATGATATGTTCGAATGCCGGCCCCTGAAAAGCGTAACTTCACAGAAAAATGATTCTAAAGAGTATCAACAAATAGAAATACTCCAATGTACTATACTAAAACTTAACTTTTAATTTACTTAATAAAATTAAACCAATACAGTCAATACTGCACATACCACCACCAAAGTGTCAGAGGACACTACAAAAAAGACATGGCGTTACCCCATTTTTGACAACCAGCCTAGCTAAAGCAGACAACTGGGGGCTGGTATTCTCAGGCTGGTAAGGGGCCAGAGATATTGACCCCCCAGCCAAAAAATAGCAGCCTGCAGCTGCCCAGAAAATGCACATCTATCAGATGCACCAATTCTTGTGCTTTGCCTGGATCTTCCCACTTGCCCTGTAGCGGTGGCAAGTGGGGTTTATATTTGTGGGGTTGATGTCACCTTTGTATTGTCCGGAAACATCATACCTATGGAATAGGATTGGAGAGGCGTCTATAAGACAGGGTGGCAAACACTGGATTCAAGTGAATGGGGTCCGGATTCAGGTTCTGGTACCCGAACCCGACCTTTTTTAACTGTTCGGACGAATACTCATGTAGGAACGTAGCCTTAATGTCCCATTAAAGTGAATGATTTTTCTGAAATCTCATGCACATGTTGCTTGATTTTTTCTAGCAGACTTAAAGCACTTTCAAATCTGCAGCATGTCAATTCTTTCAGGATTTTTGCAGCCTTTTTCAACCATTTTATTTAATGGGAGAAACTCATAAAAAATGCATCAAAAACACATGGAAAAAGAGCAGGAAAAACCTGCGTACTTTACACAGCATTTTTCATGCTAACACATTAGGGTTTGCAACAGATTTTTATGCTGCAAATTCTGAATGTGTGCACATAGTCTTATAGTTCAGTTCAGTTCATAAGTATCTAATTATACCAAACAGGTGATGCAGTCATTAACTGAAACAGAAACAGCCATGTATGAGGCTTAAAACTAGGTGAGGAACAGCTAAACTCTGCTACAAAGGCGAGATTATCGAAGACAGTTTCATGCCACATGTCATATATCATGACAATACTGAGCACAGCATTGAGATGCAAGATAGTCATACCGGCATCCAAGAGTAACGTTTCTACTTGTCATATGACTTAAGATAAAAGCCAAAGGTTTTGGCTTTTATGGCTTTTATTCTAGGTCATATGACAAGGCTCGTTAAAGGGTCGATATTGACTTTTAGGATTGCTTCTTCCAATATGTGGCATTAGAGCTCTAGTCCTCTTCCTCTCTGAAGAGACAATTTGAATAAGGTAGTCATACTGCATCAGCAAGGTCTCTCCCAGTAAAACATTTCACAACAGACTTGGTCTTCAAGATATGATGTTCAAGCACTTTAGAAGACGCAACGAAAAATGGACAACATTGAGGACTGTAGACGCAGTGGTCAGCCAAGGAAAGTTAGTGCAGCAGATAAAAGATGCATCATGCTTACTTTCCTTCTCAATCAAAAGTTGTCCAGCAACATCATGTGTCAGAGAGGTGCATAATTTCAATGCTTGCCCGAACACATATAGCTGAAGTGATAAACCCCTTTAGGAATTTCTGGCTGACTCACTTTACACACTAGGGTTAATTGGGCACATCACATAAATGTTGATGTAATGGTTGGATATCAGCCATATTTCTTTTTTCACGGGTGTTATTTTTGGAAAGGTCAAGATTCAAGACATGAATATTCTTGGTAACAACTCTGTAAAAAGATATCAATCAAAACTGTTACCCAAGGATTCGAAATTATTATATTTGGCATTTGTTCTAGTGTACTTTGGAAAGCCAAGTATTACATGGGCAACGGTTCATCTGAAATGGCAGGCTGGTCATGGTTTCCCAAAATCAACTGTTTAGCTGGTCTCTTGGGAACCAAAACCATAGCTACCATATTAAAACAGTTATGTGTGATCAAACTATCCCTTTTAACTATCATTCTTCCTTATCCTATGCTCAATCTCTAACTTGTAGTCTTCAATAGAAATTCATATAAAACCAAACTCAAAAACATCCATCACCCAAGAGGAGGAGGTGAGTGTAACCATATTCATAGACAGCTTACCTACAGACGAATATTACAGAGTGATTAAAGCTTTCTACCCAACCGTCAAATGCAGAAAATGAGGCAGGTGGCTCTGGGCTGTGCCATTTACATATATATATACTGGCAGTGATGTCATGTCAGCAGGACCACCACTAATGTCTAGAACATGGTAGCTGTAAGAAATGTGGCTTTGTTCTAATTCTTTACTACAGATTGTAGTTGGGAGTGGAGCTTTGCTGGAGCAAAGTCAATCAGTATGACACTAATGTCTGTAATGGGAAAAACTCTTAGAGCATATCCATCAGACAGGAGGAATTGTGAGCAGAGGACCTTCTTCTATGGTGCTTCTAAACAATTTTAGTTCATATGCAGTAGGGCAATGGTTTCCAAACTTTGTTACCTGAAGAGCCACATTAAGCTCTGAAAGATAGTCATGAGCCACATCCAGCGCCTTTCTCTCCCAGTAGTGACACAGCATTGCCCATTACCGGTTTAACAGTTAAAGCTTCCTCCACAGAAGGCACGCTAATGTAAGGAGGTGGCAGGGACCCTCACGTGCCTCCTCTTCCCTGGTAGCTGCTCACAGGATTGCGTGCAGCAACTCATTGTTTATTAATGTGAAATGTAATGTTTATGTACTGTAATGTCATTTGTCTGTCAGATACTATGTATAGGCTTAGGTGTTATGATTTGGCAGCTGGGGAGAGCAGGCAAAAACGGCAATACACCAGAGAGGTTGGAATCTACTGGATTGCAGTACCCTGACTAACCACCACAACTAAAGGCAGCCGTGGAGCGTTCCTGCGTTGGTGCTAGACGCCTCGTCACAGCCTGAGAGGTTAACTACACCTAAAGATAGAAAGAGGAAAGCTATCTGCCCCGGAGCAGATCCCCAAAGAACATAGGAAGCCCCCAAACATGTAATGGCGGTTAGACAAGAGGAAATACAGACACAGACAGAAAATAGTAAGAGCAAACGTTGGGGCCCAATCTGCCTAGAAAGAAAAAGGATAGGAAGGACACTTACTGCAATCCAAAAAACCCTAAAAAATACCAACTCTACTAATTGCAAAAACACCTGAGATCACACGACCTCTACCACCTAAATTAGTTCTCTGGTGTAACAAAACTAAGCCGCAGCCACTGAAAAAACTGGAAAAGGCAAATGAACAAATAACAGTGGCTCAGATAAACTGAGAGGAGCACAAGCCCCCGGAGGGGACCTGGCTGAGCTCCACAGAAGTGCAGGGAACAATGCAAAAAGCAAGCACAAAAATAAAAACAGAAAATATCTTATCTGAGAGCAGGAGAAGAGGCAAGACTCAGCAAGCTTCCAAGTGAACCAGAAACAACAGTTGAGACAAGAACAATTGATCACCGGCAACCATGATAGAGGGAACCTTCCCTATATAAGACCAGTCTGTAACTCCTGATTGCCAATCCTCATTGAATGGTTCAGTACTGTTTGTAACCACCAGAGGGAGCTTCTGCTCAGAATTCATTTCTAACACATTCACAACACTTAGGGCTAGGATAGGATCTTAGATAGTATAGGACCGTAGGGGGATTAGAATAGAGGGAGGCACATTAGAGATAGAGAATAGAATAGAATAGAATAGACTAGATAGGAGTGTTAGTTAGCATAGGGGTTTAGTAGCTGGGAGGAGTTACGGGGCAGGACAGTGCAGAGCCAGGGATATAGGAAAGGGACTTCCTGTACAGGCAGCAGAGCCCGGGCAGGCTTGCCCAGGGCAAGGTGTGAGCTGCAGATGAAGCAGACGGCCGGCCTTGGGGATAAAGCTGCTACGGCAGTAAGGGGCCCAAGGCAGAGAATAGTGCAGACGGGCACCAGCTCAACAGGATCATCCTCAAGAGGGATCTGGGTTCTATGGGGCAGGAGCAGCTGAGATGGCACTCCCGACACCTTTCCCAATCGGAACCGGATGAGGGGCTGACAGGGAGCTGGTGACACTGGAAGCACGGTTGGGACACAGATTGTCCAAAGATATGGCAGGAATTGCCGGGAAAAGGGAGACAGCTGCTAGTAAGGATCGACGTTGCCAGGATGGCAGGGAAAGATAAGAAGATGTATCTGTG
This sequence comes from Oophaga pumilio, assembly GCA_009801035.1. NCBI lineage: Eukaryota > Metazoa > Chordata > Amphibia > Anura > Dendrobatidae > Oophaga > Oophaga pumilio. The sequence goes on from VIAB01001449.1 coordinate 164,854, forward strand.
TTTGACCTGTGCTGCCAGTGTAATGAATGCCCTTTAGATTAGTAAAGTTCAACAGTTGGAAAAAAAACTGTGACTCTGAGGTGTTTTGTGGAACTTGGAAATATGGAGCTGGAGTGACAGAACTGGAAAGGACTCTGACAGTGACCGTAAGTGTTCTGCTGTGAGCGCTGCACATGCAGCAGAAGGGACATTGTGTTTTATCTGTGAGGCTCCAGGGTGTGGGAACCATACAGCCTGTTGCCAACGACTACCACCCTGGCCGCCTTACACTAAGACCTTATGTGCCACTCCCTTATAGTTAGTATACTTATTAAGCAGGAGTTCCCACTTTATCCCTATTTGGTATTCTCTAGTGAGGAGCGAACATGCTCTGTGATATTTGGATATCTATCGAGTATCTGAGTGCTCAGATATCCTTGGCACTCGTTGAGAATTGGCTGATGCTCGGTTTGAATGCTTGAATCCCTGCTCTGCATGTTTGGCACCTGTTACACTGCCAATAAACATGCGAGGATTGCCTGCCATTCACTGCAATGTTTGGGAGATCTGGGATTAGAAAATCACTACGTATTGTGAATTGCACATCTTCCATTTAGCCTGTGTATTTGTGTTTCATGTTAAATGGATTTTGTTTATTCTGGAGCTTTGTACATCCTCTGTCCGTGATCAGTATCCGCTCCCTCTCATTCCAGACCTCTTTAAACAAACTGTATGGGCAAAATGGTTCTCTAAGATGGACAGGTTTTCACATGGATCCGGCAAAAGTCCGGGCGGTATTGGATTGGGATCGTCCAGAGGATTTGAAGGCATTACAGCATTACAAATATTTTTAGGTTTCACCAACTACTGCTGTAGGATCATAAAAAACTTTTTGGTAGTACACAAACCTCTTTGGATATGACCAGTAAGGGCAAGGGAAGGAACTTCTCCAAGTGGTCCAGTCTTGCCAGGGAGGTATTTGATACTTTGAAAAGGTGTCTTTCTTCTGTGCCGATTCTTATTTAGCCTGACGTCTCTCAGCCTTTTATCGTTGAGGTCGAAGTGTCTGAGGTGGGAGTGGGGGCTGTATTGTCGCAGGATGAGTCTCCTGGTAAATGGCAGCTATGTGCTTATTTTTCTAAAAAACTGTCACCTGCTGAGAAAAATGATGACATTGGGAACAGGGAACTCTTACCGTAGCAATCAAATGGGTTTTTGAAGAGTGGCGTCATCTTTTGGAGGGAGCAGTTCACCCAGTTATGTTAATCACAGATCATAAGAATCTGGTATACTTGGAATTGGCAAAACATCTAACACCTCGACAGGCAAGATGGGCATTGCTCTTTACCAGGTTTGACTTTTTTGTAACATATACGCCGGGGAACAAAAACATTAAGGCTGTGGTTCCACGATCCAGAACCACAGCGCTTTGGACGGTGCGGAAAGTCCGCTCCGCCCAAAGCCCCACCCCCTAGTGAACGCACGGTCAATCCAGATGCGTCACCGCAAGGGAATAGCACATGCTGCGGTCTAAAAAGACGCGCAGCATGTCCGTTAACGCAGGTCTGCCGCCTGCGTGTTTTTAAGCATAGTGGAGACGGGATTTCTTGAAATCCCCTCCACTATGCTGTAACATCTGGACGCTGCGTGTTTGACGCTGCGCCAGCGCACAGCGTCAAACACGCAGCAATTCCTGACTGTTTCCTGACCGTGGAAACATACCCTAAGGCAGATGCCTTATTCTGTATTTCCTGGGGGAGGAGATAAGTGTGAACCGGTACCTATTCTTCAAAAAGGGGTGGTTTTGGCATCTATATGCTCTGATCTGGAAAGAGGTTGTTGACGCTCAGGGGCACGCCCCTGCTGCCTGTCCGCTTGGTAAACTGTTTGTTCCTGTTAATCTCCATCTTGGAGTCCTTAGCAAACATCACGATTCAGTGTTGGCCAGACACCCTGGTATTAAAGCCACCGCTGATCTGCTTACTCTGTGTTTTTGGTGGCCAGGTGCTCATCAGGATGTCCGGGAGTATGTAGCCATCTGCATTGTATGTGTGCGTTCTAAGACCTCTCATACTTGCCCATCGGGGGCTCTCCAACCACTGGAGATTCCCATTATGGATAACAGAAAAAATTGGAGTCCGGCTCAACAGAACTGACGGGGCTGCTGCTTCACATCACCCCAGCACTTTAGAGGAAGATTGTGTCCCAATGTGCTGTCCATTGTGGGGGCATCAGACTCACGAGTAGGCCTCAGGGCTCCTCTGTCTTCAGGCCTCCATCTTCTGGGGCTGCCACGCATAACTCAGGGGGCACGCATAACTCAGGGGACACGCAGTTCATATTAACCAACAACAGTTTACTGGATGGTTCAAGTTCATAGGATGGCAACATGCAGTATCGGGCACAATACTTCTTGTTCCTTGTTTTCATAACACAGTACGTTTCCTACACAAAGTTCATTTTCAGCATTACTATCCATTCCTCCTGGACTATTCCCAGGCCTGGAGGTGGGTGGCCCGGGGCCCATTTTGGAGGGAAGCCCATTTTTCAAGGTGTTGCAATATGTAATGCAAAAACACAAAATGAAACGACCGCAAGTTTATTTACAAAAATCATTTACGGAGAGTAATTCAGGTAAAATCATTCATTTTTTACAGTCCAGGCACTTTCCTTGATTTTCGTGGTGCAAAATCACTAATGATGTCACTCAAGTCCAATTCAGGCAGTATATGTGACTCGATGCTCATGATAGCCAAATTTACAAGTCGTTCCTGCTTCATGGATGTCCTTAATCGGTTTTCAATTAATTTGAGTTTTCAGAAGGAACGCTCAACACTGCAGTTTGCTACCATCAAAATCAGATATATCCTTAGAGCTATCTCAGTATTTGGGAAAATGTCCTGCACACCCTTTTCCATGATAAGCTTGTACATGAAAAGTTCAGAGCTGATATCTTTTGGCCCCACGTCTGTGAATAAATTGGCAAATTTTACAAACTGACACAGTTCATCGATAAATGTAATGTCCAAGTCATCTGAATAAGACCGGACGAGTTGCTCTGATGTGGCCTTAAGCTCGTCTGAAGACAGTTCTTCCAGATTTCTAAAAAAGCTAAATTTGCTTGATATGTCTTTATATGCTTGAAGACGTTGGTCAAGAGAAGCGATAAACTGATCAATGATCATAGAATCATAGAATCATAGAATGGTAGAGTTGGAAGGGACCTCCTGGGCCATCTGGTCCAACCCCCTGCTCAAAGCAGGATTCTCTAAATCATCCCAGACAGATGTCTGTCCAGCCTCTGTTTGAAGACTTCCATTGAAGGAGAACTCACCACCTCTCGTGGCAGCCTGTTCCACTCCTTGATCACCCTAACTGTCAAAAAGTTTTTTCTAATATCTAATCTGTGTCTCCTCCCATTCAGTTTCATCCCATTGCTTCTAGTCTTTCCTTGTGCAAATGAGAATAAAGATGATCCTTCTACAATGTGACAGCCCTTGAGATAGGCAAGAAAGTTTCTGTTCTGTATTTTTCAGAAGGGCTGAGTTGTACTTCTTCCGTATGGCCATAATCCAATGGATTGAGACACACGTTTCGGCGCCTGCGTCGAGATATCATCTGAACATACTCAGATCAGGTCAGTGGATGCTGACGCCGGTCAGGTGCCACGACTCTGCCGCTCTGCGCCAGCCACTGAGATGTAGGACCATAGCCAGGTCCCTACACTTTCAATAGTTTCTCTTTTGTTAAATGTTCCCTATCATTAGAAACGGTTCACAGCAAAGAGACGTGTACTTCCCTATATTGGTGGGAGGTCCCCGCTTGGTGGGTGGCCCAGGGCCCGGCCCCCTTGTTACCCCCCCCCATATCCAGGCCTGACTATTCCGGACTACTACAAGGGTTTCAGGTCCTGTCTCGCAGTGCACTGGGATCCATTACCTTTTCCGCGTCCATCATCCTCTGTACGCCAGAGGATAAGGCACTCCTAGTACCTGTACCGGGCCCGGCGCTCCAGACATTGCAAGAATGTCTGCAAGGAATTCTAGTAAGGCCTCCCACTGCCATGAGCGATAGATCCTTGCTGCCACCAGCAGCCCACTGCGCTTAAACTTGACCTTGGTTACAGCACTTCCCTATCTGACTAACTATCAGTAAGTGTGTGCGTTATACTAGCATTACCCCCACCCCATCATGGGCTAGTCCCAAACATTAACTGTACCTTATCTTATGTCCCCAGCTAACTACAATTAATATCTTATACCATAAGACTACAGTACTTACATGATGTGATTGGTGATGTCAGGGGTAGGAAGGCGTTAGTACAGTCCACCACTCTTACAGTCTGATTTATTTTAGTGTTTTGGTAAGGAGTCTGATTTATTTTAGTTGTATGTTGTGGGTTCTGATTCATTTTAGGGATTTAGTCTGAAGTCTGATTTATTTTAGGGGTCTGGTCTGAATAAATGTAGTTGTCGGGTTTGAGGACTGACTCATTTTAAAGTCACCAGGTTTTTCCTACCTCATCTGAGAGCAGCATGACGTAGGGGCAGAGACCCTGATTCCAGCAATGTATCACTTAGTTTA
>VIAB01001449.1:170621-191816 GCA_009801035.1 Oophaga pumilio
AGTATTCACATCGATTTTTCTGGCTAACGCGGTACCACAATATATTTTATTATTGTACATCATTTAACGCTTTAAACTTTTTTTTTTTTTTAAAGTTCTTCCACTATATCCATCCCATTGGTATATTGTGTTTCATCTTAGGGCAACGTGTAGCTAAAAACTGCATCTGTTCTTAAAAATGGGGAAAAGTTTGGGAAGCACGGTGGCTAAGAGCAGATAGATAGTCAGGGGCCATAGTGTTATAAATGACGCTCGGTAATTGGGGTTATTCATAATACTATTGCTTGGAAAAATTCATTTATACATTGTACCATTGTATTATACTATGGGCTGTTAAAGGGAACCTGTCACATGCTGTTAAGGGCAGCATGGATCAGAGCCGGGCTGCACAATTGCAGCAATGTCTAATTTTTCGGAGAAAATATGCTTTGACATTTTGGATAAAAGCTTTGTTATGAGCACCGGCTCACCGTAAAAGCCACGGTTTAGTAAAAAGTAAATATGGAATAAACCGAGTTGCTTCAAATGTTGAGAAGAATAGAGAAAGTCAAGGCTAGGTGAGCGCGGGAAATGCTCCACAAGCTTCTTAATGCCAGACTGGAGGAGAAGATGAAGGTGTTGTCACCTCGGATGTGTGATGACATCCAGCTAGCGGAGCGAGCGTGCAGAGAGATAAAATACACCATGAACTCTTCCACCTCCCAACTAAAAGTTGTGAAAGCTGAAATTCAACCCGGTGTATCATAGAGGAAGGTCAAAGCGTATTAACCTGTGGATAATAGAAAGGTAGAAAAGAAGCTTCGTGCAGTCCTGTGCAAAACCGAGAACAATGTCTAAAGAGGATACGCATGAGAAAAAAGAAGATGGAGAAAATGAAGAGCATATTTTACCGTTACTGCAGGTGCGCTGCCATTGCAAGAGACTTTTATATACTTTTCAATGGCGGCCCCGCAATCCTGAATATCTGGTAATCAGAACCTGATGATAAGCAAAAGCATAATAAATAAGTGATTGAATCTGTGAAGCACTAATTTTACCATAAATATTTGTTTCTGCCCATTTGAGGTTCAATATGGCTCCAGTGTTCAGGAGCTTACCACATACATACAGTACATAAGCCTAACCCTATCCTTAACCCTAACCCTGAGCTCCCTCTAGTGGAGGCTGCAGGCTTCCAATATATTCTCATTTATTTTTATGCCTATGCAGTGGATTTGGACTCCTGCGCTAGAAAAATGGAGCATCAACTTCTATAAAGTTATAGTAAGAAGCTAATCAGAACACGGCTTTGGATCCTATATGCCATGCTAAAAGATTTATTTCAAGGCAATTTCCATTTAGAAACCTTGGTTGATTTAATCCGTATGGTACTTGTCACTGAAGGAGTTATTCTGGTAAGTGACAGTCGTGTCAGGGTGATGTTTGTTGTGTAATGGTTTTAATATAATAGTATGTATGAAGCTTTAGAGGTATCTCAGCTCCAGGCTATGAACGGCTGTGTGAGCCTGATGCTTGCCGTATACAGCATACTTCACTGATACACCTGTACGGTTACTGAGCATTTCATCTCTTTGTTTTGGCCTTAAGGAGTCAATGATATTTAATTCATTCAGTATTATATAACTCACCATTAGATCACACACCTGGTGCTATTCTAAATACCTTAAAGGGATTTTTTTGTGAAAACAATATTGATGACTTATCTTTAGAAAGAGCCATTAAAGCCCTCCTCCTCCTCCCATCAAAGGTTTTATCCTCTTAATATATTTCAATCATCATATTATATGGCACTGTGTACTGTAAGATGGCTGCTGGACAAGTCTTCGAGGGGAGATATGTATCATCGAGGTTGGTAGCCTCGGTGATAAAAGCCTGGAAAAGCAGACTGCAGGCAATAGAGTGCTGGAAGAGTTAATAAGGGGTATCAGGGCCGGGTTTAGGGGCAGTCAGAGAGATGGGTGGGACTGGCTGGTCACATATTCCCACCCCAGGACGTGGTACGGTAGATAAAAAAGAGGCCAGTGGTCTTAATCAGTGTCTATCACTAAAGGTTCCAATACATGTGAAGAGGACAAAAAACTCACGATCCGATTAACACTGACTGAAGTCAGGTGAATAAACTATCACCAAAAGAGTAAAATCCGAAAAATAGAAGCTTTATTAAATAAATATAAAATAACAGTAAAATAAGGAAAACCACTGGACACCATGTGTACAGGAAAAAGGTAATTGGCGTGTACTCTAGTCTTAATGATGAGAGGTGCTGGTACAATGGGCCAATAGGGAGCGCTGCTTATGAACTACATTTACAGACCATACAGGTTAATTCCAATACTTAAAGGACTCTTGACTAGCAATATCTTTCTATGGGGGATCTCTCCTCTCTTTTTTGAGCACTTATCCACTATTCCAGGATTGAGCAAGCACATGATTAAGGCTCAGGTTGAGCCGAAACGTCGTTATATTTCGCTTCTGCTTATGCCATTGCTTCTATTCTGTTTGACTCCCATGATTTGCTGTTCACAATAAATTTTCAGATTTACCTTTATGAGTGTGCGGTAAAATTATACATTACCATGTGTACAGGGACAGGGTGTTACGCACAACAAAAAATTACGCCATTCATGAAAAATATTTTCGTATAACTGCAGCACTTTTGTAAGTGGCAACCATTAGAGAAAAGTACAATATGCAATCATGGCAAATAAACAAGTGTCAAACAATGCAAAGTAAATCCACTTACATAGCAGCATCAATAGTAAAGTAATTATAAAGTGCAATGTGCATCATTTACAACTAAATACAAGCAATCTATAAATGGGAATATACTAAGGAGCCAAATAATATGCAGAGAGTTAAATACAAAGATGAAAACTTACTAAGAAGTGGCAGTGTGCTGGTAATGCACTGTCCCAATGCACGTTTCATTAAGACTTCTTCAGGAGGCGCATATTGTCAAGATGCGAATGTCCCGGCTGAAAACCACTGGTGACTGAACTGCTTTGAGAGCAGCCTCAGAGACCAGTGGTGACATCATAGAGGTTACATCTGTCACTGAGGCTGCGTTCCCAGCCGGCCTGAACTGCGGTGACCTCATGACCGTAGGAAAAAGTCAATGATGAGGTCACTGCAGTTCAAGGTCAGTGCCTTCACAGCAGATCACAGAGAAAAATTCCCACGGTGCCTCAGTGACCGGATGTAACCTCTATGACGTCATCACCGGTCTCTGAGGATGCGCTCACAGCAGTTCAGTCACCAGTGGTTTTCAGCCGGGATCTGCTAATGAATACTCCCATCAGCTGCTCCAGCTCTCACTGTAATTAGCAGCAGCAGGAGTCGGATGATGGGAGCAGTAGTCCCATTAGCTGACACCAGTGACGGGAGGTAAGCTTTATACCTCCGATCACAGCTGAGTGCTCACGCTGTCTTTTGACAGCGTGGGAAATGCGGCTCTCTGAACAGCGGGGATGATTTCACCGCCGATCAGAAGCGGTGTTTGCCGCTCTGCCATGCACATGACTGTGCGACAAACACCCTGTGTTTGGGCAGCCGAACCCAAACAGTAACACGGACTTCCTGGTGAATTCCGTGTTCGGTGTCTGTGCCCAAACAGTAGGTGTTCGGTACGGATGCCGAACTTTACTGTTCGGGTTCGCCCATCTCTAGTCAGGACTTTTGAAACCTTACTTGCACAGCATAAAAATCTGTAATGAGCCAAGCAACTATGTGAATATTATCCAAGAAACACGAATCTGTCCTGGTCATGGCATAATGTTGACAAGTCCTGACTGCAAGCAGAGATCTTGAAAACCACGGAGTTGATATATAAAGTATTGTACAATGATTAACCAATATTTTCATAAAATAATAAAATATAATACCACGTTAAAAGTATGTCCATTTTAGAAATTACTGTCTCAACCACGGCACTAGCTCTATATTTTGTCCACAAGAGGGCGCAATTCTGGAAACATCCAAATGGGCACTGTTAACCTGTTTTTTTTTACCTGCCCTTTCTTCTATGCGAGTTCAAATGTTTATCCATAGTAACGCCTACCTGTGTCCAGCTTATAGAGATATAGGTTAGGGACTCACCAGACTTGAGACCACCTTGACGATGGTTGGTGGGCTTTTAATATTTGGCCAAATGTTATACTAAGCGTCTCAAATTTTTCCTTATACTCCAAAGCCATATTGATATTCAAAATTTCATGTATTCCATATTGTCATGCTTTAGTATGTTAGAGTGCAACCTTTTCTCGTATGTTTTACATGGGGGTAGCACCCCTTGGTTTGCACCTAATTCACATTAGTCTGGATGTGCCAATCAGGTTTTTTTGCCCACTGACAAAGACATGAACAGTCTATAATTTTTAATGTTAATTCTAACATTGAGAGATAGAATATCAAAAATAAAATCCAGAAAATAATATTGTATAAATTATATAAATTTATTAGCATTTTGCAGTGAGAAATAAGTATTTGATACCCTACCAACCATTAAGAGTTCTGGCTCCTACAGACCAGTTAGTCACTGCTAATCAACTCGTTACCTGCACTAAAGACAGCTGTCTTACATACCATACTTTTCGGACTATAAGACGCACTGGACCATAAGACGCAACTAGGTTTTCGAGGAGGAAATTACTGAAAACAAGAAGCAAAAAGTGTGGTCAATTCTGTACTTAATATCCCCTATCCTGGTAAATATGGTTCCCTCATCCCCATCCTGATACACATGGCCCCCTCATCCCTATCCAGGTATGCATGCCCCCCTCATCCCTAGCCTGGTATGCATGGCTCCGTCATCCCTATCATTATGTGCATGACCACCTTATCCCTATCCTGGTATGCATGCCTCCTCATCCCTAGCCTGGTATGCATGGCACCCTTATCTCTAGCCTGGTAGGCATGGCCCCCTCATCCTTATCCTGGTAGGAATGGTCCCCCTCACCCTTATCATGGCAATAATGATCGCCCTCATCCCTATCATGGTATGCAGGGTACCCATCTCTTCCTAGTATTCATGGCCCCATCCCTATCTTGGTATGCATGGCCCCATCCCTATCCTGGTATGCAGGGCCCTTATCCTTATTCTGGTTTGATTGGCCCCCTCACCCGTCATGGTATACATGACACCACCAGAAAAGTTTTAAAAGAAAAACAATTACACTTACCTTCCCGGAGTTCCGCAGCATCTTGTTCCGATGCCAGCAGTTGCTTAATGCTTGTAAGCAGTGCATGGCAGGGATGTCATGGGCATGGAGAGAGGTGAATATTCATTTCTCTTAAGTAGTGGCACACGTGACCACTGGCAGCTGCAAGAAGGCTCCGGCTGAGACTGTGCACGCTACAGAAGAGCAATGAATATTCACTGTGCACAAACAGTCTCGGTGTGCAAAGTACTGAGTATTCCGGCAGCTGCCCTTCGGCTTGCAAGCAGCACATGACATTCCTGCCATGCGCTGCTTACAAGCATTAAGCAGCTGCTGGCAATGGAGCAGGACGCTGCAAAGGAGCGCCGGGAAGGTAAGTGTAATGGTTTGTTTTTTTAATGTTTTCTGTTGGGGACATGCATAAAAGGATGGGGAAGGGAGCCAATCATACCAGAATAAGGATGTGGGGCCATGCATACCAGGACGGGGATGGGCATAGAATGCAGTGAATATTCATTTCTCTTTAGCAGCGGGCAAAGGAGCCGGACCAGCCTGCTCCTGCCTCTGTGACCTGCTGCGCCGCTGATGCCGCTCCCGCGCCTCCCCACCACAGCCAGAGCCGGTACATCCGGACTATAAGACGCACCCCCCCATTTTCCTCCACAATTTTGGAGGAAAAAAGTGCATCTCATAGTCCGAAAAATACGGTAGTCATCTTTATGAAAGACTCCTGTCCACAGACTCAATTAATCAGTCAGACTCTAACCTCTTCAACATGGGAAGACCAAAGAGCTTTATAAGGATGTCAGGGACAAGATCATAGACCTGCACAAAGCTGGAATGGGCTACAAGACCAGAAGTAAGACACTGGATGAGAAGGAGACAACTGTGCAATAGTGAGAAAATGGAAGAAATACAAAATGACTGTTAATTGACATTGATCTGAGGCACCATGCAAAATCTCACCTCGTGGGGTATCCTTGATCATGAGGAAGGTGAGAGATCAGCCTAAACTACACGGGGGAACTTGTTATGATCTCAAGGCAGCTGGGACCACAGTCACCAAGAAAACCATTGGTAACACATTACACCTTAATGGTTTAAAACCCTGCAGTGCCCACAAGGTCCCCTTGCTCAAGAAGGCACATGTGCAGGCCCGTCTGAAGTATGCCAAAGAACATCTGGATGATTCTGAGTGATTGGGAGAAGGTGCTGTGGTCAGATGAGACAAAAATTGAGCTCTTTGGCATTAACTCAACTCGCCGTGTTTGGAGGAAGAGAAATGCTGCCTATGACCCAAAGAACACCGTCCCCACTGTCAAGCATGGAGGTGGAAACATTATGTTTTGGGAGTGTCTCTCTGCTAAGGGCACAGGACTGCTTCACCGCATCAATGGGAGAATGGATGGAGCCATGTACCATAAAATCCTGAGTGACAACCTCCTTCCCTCCACCAGGACATTAAAATGGGTCATGGCTGGGTTTTTCAGCAAGACAATAACCCAAAACATACAGCCAAGGCAACAAAGGAGACTCAAAAAGAAGCAGATTAAGGTCATGGAGTGGCCTAGCCAGTCTCCAGACCTTAATCTGATAGAAAACTTATGGATGGAGTTGAAGCTCCGAGTTGTCTAGCGACAGCCTCAAAATCCTAATGATTTACAGATGATCTGCAAAGAGGAGTGAACCAAAATTCCTCCTGACATGTGCGCAAACCTCATCATCAACTACAAAAAACGTCTCACAGCTGTGCTTGCCATCAGGGGTTTTACTACCAAGTATTAAGTCTTGTTACCCAGAGGGATTCAATACTTATTTCTCATTGCAAAATGCAAATAAATTTATATAATTTATACAATGTGATTTGGATTTTATTTTTGATATTCTATCTCTCAACATTAAAATTCACCTACCCTTAAAATTATAGATTGTTCTTGTCTTTGTCAGTGGGCAAACTTACAAAATCAACAAGGGATCAAATAATTGTTGCCTTCACTGTATGCATTATCTCTAATTTTCAGTTGTCTCTGAGCAGGTGGTTGAAGACTAGTTGTTAAGATTTCTCCAATGCATATCACACGCAGACATAAGGGATTTCTGCTTTCCTGTCTCTGCATAGCACATGATCAAAAGCAACATCAGTGGAACAATATATAGAGCATGACTGAGCAGTGTAGCTGTAAATCCAACTCTGACTTGTTAGAATCTGCAAGACATATCTTTGTTTCTCTGCCTAGTCAGTGCCTTTCCCTGCTCCTGCTCATCATCTCCCTTCCCATCATCATAGGTTTTAATAGCAGCTGCAAAATAATACTTCATTGACCTGCTATTCCTTCTTACTTTGACTAAGGTGGATTTGAGTTGTTTTTTTTAGAGTGGATGATGAGCTCAGAGGGTACGGGTGAGGGAAGTGACAGTGTAATACATCACTAACAATGTTTTCAAGAAACTGATGCATCTATCATCATACATTGCTGACAACATTATTAAGAAACTGAGATCATTATCTCTACGTGTCACTTCCTTCTCTTCTCACTCTTCGGCATGAGTACTGTGGTGGACCGCACATCACACCACTGACTTCTAGTCTATATGGTGACTCCACATGTTGAGCAGGGATGTCTCCCGGCTCTATCATACATTATTCAGCTGAGAATGTCGTCAACTGACACGTCGGCTGGCAGCTCATTTCGGGGAGAACAATGTGACCGCCAATCTAAAATCAGACTGATCCACATCATTCCCAACCACTCTTTGGTCAGCACCACTAAGCGATTAGACTGTCTGTCAAACTCATCGATATCGGCTGGTACAGCCGACGTAAGTCTAATGTGTATGGCCAGCTTTAGGGTGTCAAACTCCATGGTAAGGAAGTGATATCTCTGCCTAGTGATAGCATTCTGTTTTATCTCTGTATTTTTACTGTCCCCCCTTCTCTTATTGTAATGTATCATGTATGGAATTTTGCAAATTGTATAAATTGTGGCTTGAATTCTAGATATAATTATTGCCTTTCTCGGCAGCCGTACTGCTGCCAACTGTCTCACTACCTTCTGTAGTGTAGATATCTGCACGGCTATGTTCTGCGCTGCTGTGATCTGTGTGGCTGTGATCTGCGCTGCTGTGTCCTGCAGTGTTGTCATCTGTGGCCCTCAGGCCCTGAACGGCTGGGTCCGTGTCTTTAACATTACGGAGCTGACTGCCCTGTCAGGGCGCTCCCGCCCAACTAATTCAAATCCCAGCTGTTCCCCAGCTTAATGGTTAGCTCCTCCTACTTTAACTATTTACAGGCTGAGTATGCGCTCCACCCCCATCTAGTGGCCTAACTGGGGTACTACGCTTTCCCTACAACTATAACAGTAGTTCAACATAACATCAACATACCATAAATCTACACAACATCAGACATAACAGTTTCATATTTACGGACACCTCCTTCTGCCCCTTACAGCTGCCTAAGACTTTTTTTCTTCTCTTTTTTTTGTGCGTATTTTCTATGAACTCCTCGTCTTGCTCTTATTCATCGCGCTGTTGGTTTATGTCATAAATGGAGAAAGAAGCAGATTTCTCTGATAAGATTTACAGTATTATAAAGTTTGCTATTGTCACTTATACTATTGATTTATGCATAGTCTGCTGAAATTACAGTAACCATTTAAGGCTAAAGTTAAATTAGTGCATCGGACGTATAAGTCAACATGTGATTCATACATCGAACTACATCCATCTGGTTTTAGAAGTTGACATTGATAGTATCGATCTACATCTTTCTTAATTAAACATATAGTGATGATATGGCTTGACTCTGGGGCTCAATCCAGTCACCTCTAGCTTTGAGGTCAGTTTCCCGCTCTGTTGGACCACAGCCTGTGTTGTCTCTGTCCAACTGCTGATAATGCTCTTGTCTTTCTTTTTGCTTTGCTCTGCTGTGTTGCTTCTCTGCAGTTGTTTTCACTTCTTTGCTTGGTTTGTCCTATCACATCTTGGGAGGGAGTATTTATACTCTCCTGGCACATGCAGTCCTTGCTGGCTATATTCCAAGTTAGATGGATGTTTGGGGTTGCAGCTCCGCAGTGAAGGATTTATCTTTCTGGGGTTTTCACCATATCTTGTCCTGTGGTTTGTTTGCTTGTTCCCTTTCTCAGCATTTTGTTACATTTAGGGTCTGGGGGATTCCATGTACACCGATGGTCTTTCTGGGTACCTTTCTTTCACTTCCATCTTTTATGGATGACTTAGCCCTGTGCCTCACCCTCTGTGTGCACTACGTTCTGTTGTTGTTGTTTTGGGTTACACACTGTGTATAGTTGAGGGTGCTGTTAGGTAACTCAGGGTCAGCCGACGTTGAGAGGGGGCGTAATTGTGTAATTTTAGAGTGCCCACCTTTGTAGTCAGGCAGGGACAAATCAGGCTTAAGTTAGGGATTTCCTTGTGGTGTGCAGGTTGAACGTCTCCGCTGGTTTGTTCATCCCTGTGCGAATGTTAAGGCTCAGTCATAACAATTTAAATGTAGGGTTTTTCTTTTCCACATGTCTCCAATTGAGATTAATAGAGAGAAAAAAATATGTAAGCAGTTTTAATTAGTTTTTTGGGGGAAAACAAAAAAGATGTGGTCAGCTACATTTTTTGTAACTTTTTTACTTTATGCATACACTGCCATATACTTCTGAATAGAGTTTTCTGTAATCCCTGTGTATATATCCAGCAGAATGCACTATATAAAAGTGAACCTAGCCTAACCAAGGTGCCAACTTTTTTTTTATTTCCCTTGTACATTACATGGCTCATAGATATATATTATTGTTAATCCACCATGACTAAGCTTCACTAGAAGGCTGGAAACTTATTGCACTGAATGACACGAAAATCAAATGTAAAAAGATAATTGCACATTTAACTTTGTATCTGATGGGTTCAAGATTATATTATTTATACATATACATTTCTTATTTTAATTTTTTTTTTTCAGTTTACATCTGGAGACTAAGGCTAAGTGCACACGTTTGCAGATTGTTTGCAGAATATTCCTGAGCAAAACCGGACTTTTTTTGCGGCAAAAACGCGCGTTTTTTTGCGCGGATTTTGCGCGTTTTTGGTGCGGTTTTTGCGCGGATTTGACGCGTTTTTACCGCGATTTTTTCCTGAACTTTCTAGGTCAATAATATAGCGGGAAAAACGCTAGAATTCTGCAAAATTAATGGACATGCTGCTAGATTTTCCGCAATGCGTTTTTTTTTCGGAAAAAAACGCACCATGTGCACAAAGATTGCAGAATTCATTCTAAATGATAGGATGCTTAATACATGCGTTTTTGACGCGTTTTTTCCCGCGAAAAAAACGCAAATATTCCTGAACGTGTGCACTTAGCCTAATACCTGAGTACCATGTGCATAAAGCTGAATTACAGCTGCTTGACTTGGTGTAACATGCCTTCTCAAAAACTTTAGAATTCCCGCTGAGTAAGACGTCATAGTAACCACATGAAGCGAGTTTGTAAAAGAAAATCCTATTTGGAGCTGTTATTCTTCATGGATAAAAGATGTCCTTATAACAGGAGACAATAGAAGGATACTGTGAAAACCAATAATATGTCCACATTTTTTACGTGGATTTTAGAGTGGAGTCAGCTCCAAAACTCATGTGAAAACTTGGTCCAAATACACTTTGAATAAGCTTCTCATTTGAATCAACGGAAAATAATCCCTATAGTGCGAGTGGAGCCATTTTTTTTTTATATTTAACTTGTAAAAATAATCGACTTGTCTGAAGATTTTTGACTACAAATTCAATGACTGAATCAATTGAAGCAGCCCATACAGAAAAACAGGATCAAAAACGTAACAAACAAGCATAGAGACTTTTTTATTTGGATTTTTCAGCTATAAACTCTCAACATACGCTCTGCGCGGTTTTACACAATACAGTTTTTAAAGTCCCCCAATGCAGTTTTTGATGCAATTTTTTGAGCGAAAGTCATAAGTGAAATCAAAAGAAATGGGAACTGTAAAAGAAAGATGTTCTACTTCTTCCGGGATCCAATTATGAATTGGCTCCAAAAACCCCATCAAAAAAGCATTGGCAATTTTTTTAAATCAACTATTCATGCAGTGACCTTAATCTGGAATTACATATGTGTGGCGCCCCTGAGGGTCAAGTCGCCACAAAAGTACTGCACCTCAGCCAGAGGTGTGGTACTCAGCTCTCGGGTAAGGAGGGGGGCACAACCCGTGCTTGCATATGTGCATCCAACACGACACACCACCCCAAGGGAGGGGGGAGGAACCTGAGTTCAGGCAGGAAGGGAGTGTGACAGTTGGAAGGAGAGTAGTGACAGAGGTTGAGAGGAGCAGTGGTGAAGAAAGGATCTCCTGAGGAAGAAGGGATCCTAGGGGCCAAGGAAGTGAGGAATCCACCCGTGGCGCCCGTATCCAGGCCGACCGTAGTCGGACGGAGGGACCAAGTTGCAGTGGGGGACTGGCTCCAGACTAGTGGAGAGACTGTAGGACTCAGCTAGCAAACCGGAGGCTGTTGTGACTGTATGTGCAACAGCCAAATCCACACACGTTCGCCAAAAAGCTAGACACATAGGATCAAGGGGATCAGGAGGACATCGCCTGATAGGATCTGAGGTTGATGGCTTGGGACACTGTGTGTGAGGCAGGGCAGGCAAGGCATTAGCCAGCACAGAGAGAGACGACTGGAGAAGGTACACAAGAAGGGGGTCCCGGTAAAGTGTACCCCAAACTACCTGAGAGCTGGCTGGACCACTGACCTGGAGGACACAGCATCCAGCTGGTGATTGTAACCTAAAGACTGTGAGTAAAGTGTGAAGACTGCACCCTTATGTGTCCTTGGACTTATTTGCTGCGTCACCTGCCCTGTACTACAACTGTTAGCATCGTAAAATTAACTCTACAACTGCCATGGGGCCTAGCTCAACCCGTGGAGAGCTGTAACATCTCTGCTGCGTCATCAACTGCCCCAGTTGACCTGAATCGCAGTGTCAGCCATGTATTGCCGAATACCACGGGTGGCGTCACGATTTAATCCACTATAAACTTTAGCCCCACATTTTATTGCACGCCCAGGACCACAGACCGGGTCATTGCTGCTGTGACCTTCCTCCCAAAGAACTGTCTGACTCTAACCGAGTACCCTATGGCCCTGGGGGCGTTGCATATGCAGTGGCTGGTGTAATTTATTATGTAGTTTTTTGAGCCAAAGCCTAGAGTGGGAACAAAAGTAATATATTTACTTTTGCAAGGAATATGACACCAGTAATTGCTGACTTAAGGCTCATTCAGACGTTCGTTTTTTGCGTACGAGTGCAATCTGTGGTTTTCATGGATAACACTCGTAAATATATCAGCGAATGGAGTCAATCACATGTCATTGATTTTTTATTATCCGAATAGTCTTAGCAAACGCGCAGAGACGTGTCCGATTTTTATTAGGTTGTCAGCTCAAAATCAGCAATGCAGGTCTATGGTTATAGTATTTCTATGCAGCTGAACGCTCCGAGTGCCGGCGGCAGTGCCGGGTATTGAGGTGCAAAACTCGTGCGAGTATCTCGCAAGTGTGACCCCGGCCTATGTGAAAAAATTGGACAGGACTTGGATGCCATTCGAGTGTGGTCCGATTTTCTCAGTTAACTAGAAGGCGAAAAACTTCTTTTTTTCACGTATGAGAAAAACTACAGTTGTGTGAAAATGTGTTTGCCCACTTCCTGATTTCCGATTCTTTTGCATGTTTGTCACATTTACTGTAAATGTTTCAGATCACTAAACAAATTTAAATATTAGACAAAGACAACACAAGTAAGCACAAAATGCAGTTTTTAAATTAAGGTCTTTATTATTAAGGGAAAAGGAAATCCAAACCTACAGAGTCCTGTGTGAAAAAGCGATTGCCCTCTAAATCTAATATCTGGTTTGCCACTCTTAGCAGCAACAACTGCAATCAAGTGCTTGTGATAACTGGCAATGAGTCTTTCACAGAGCTTAGGAGGAATTTTGGCCCAGTAATATGTGCTGAATTATTGTAATTCAACCACATTGAAGGGTTTCTGAGCATGAACCACCCCTCTACCAATCGCAACTGTGAGGTTGGTAGAGGGGTATTTCCTCTTTCTCTCAAGGGTTGGGGGATTTAGAGCTGAACACTTCCATGTGACAGTGTGGAGATGCTCGGTGACACTGGTGGTGGTGGTGCTGTCATATCCTCTCTTTGCAGGGAGGCAGGTGGCCTTGTTGATCATGAGTGGGAGGAAGAGGCTGATAGTGCAGCAGAAGAGGGAGCAGGAGGAGGATCAAATTTGTCATGCTTTTTAAGGTGTGTACTCCACTGCACCTCGTGCATGGAATTTAGATACCTTGACATGCAGATGATGCTCAGGTTCAGAACATTTATGCCTTGCTTCAGGCTCCGACGGCACAACATGCAAATCATGCCAGTATATTGGCTGAAGAAATGCAAAGCCCGGGAGCTTCTTTGAGCTGGCCTTGTTTTGCTCATTTCCTTGGCAGTAGTGGGTAGAGATAAGGGAATTTGTTCAGATTTGGTTTCGAATATGATCGCAATCGAATATTGTTTTTGCAATATTCGTCGAACACAGCCGAATGTCATTAGAGTCAATGGGAGTAGAAATTACCAAATATGTTCAGAACCGATCATAAGACATACATTCGGCACGAATATTGTTCGAATATGACCCAAGTATATCAAAGTCAGATTCGTGGCCAAACTCCAAACAAATTCGCTCATCTCTAGTAGTGGGCAGTAGTAGCCAATATGCTGGCTAGGAGCTGCCCTATGTTCTTTTTCACAAGGCTCCCTCTTTTGCTGGGGCAGCATGATCACCTCTTCATTTGAACATATCACCAGGATGGCCTTCACTCTATGTGAGGTCTAGGAGTGGTTGGGCATCAATGCACTCAGTCTCTTCCACTTCTGGGGCAGTGCCAGGTGGATGAGCCATGGAACCTTAGCCAGCGGAGTCATCAAAAGCAGAAGAGACTGCTGCATGAAGTGGGACTCAGACAGCTTGGCTGATTTACAAGGGGGTGAGGGGTGAAGCAGCATGACCATGGTTCTCAGGTGCCAAATCTGCAGGGGAATGGGTGGAAGATAATGCAAAAAACTGGAGGCACTCTCAGCCATCCAATTTAACACCGCCTTAACATGTTCTGGCTTCACCATTCATGTAGCCGTGCTTGGCCCTATGAAATGATGCAGATCGTCCTGTCACCTGCGTGCATCAAGGAAGGTGTTTCATTTATGCACATAGCAGGCACAAAACGACCATGTCCTCTCCCTACAGCAGCTATCACCACCACCAGCAGCTGCATGGGTGCAGCATAAAAAAGTGGTTTAAAGGCACACTGCTCCTACAGACATGGGTGCAGAGTAGAAAATTATGTTTTTATGCACAGTACTCACACAGACAAAGATGCAGAGCAGAAAAATTGGTTTTTAAGTAAAGTACTCCCACAGAAACAGGTGTAGAGTAAAAAAAAATGGCAGGCACTCTACTCTCACAGACACGGGTGCAGAGTAGACTTTTTTTTATGCACAGTACTCCTAGGCACATGGGTGCAGAGTACACACATAGGCTTTTTGGCACGGTTCTCCCACAGATACGGGTGCAGAGTACGCACAGAGAGCACACACAAAGAAGCTAACACTGTCCCTCATTCCAGCTGTGTCTACTCTTATCTCTGACTAAGCAGAGAAGAAAGACGGCTCCCACACCCACTATCCGACATTTGTACAGGCTGGGTCACATGGTGCGCCGGCCAATCACCGTCATTCAAATACTTGACATGGCTATGATGGCTCTGGAAATGCCCAACGCCTAAAATCTTGTCTATTGGCTGCACTGCAGCCTTTCAAAAAACGTACCTAAATTTTACAGTTCAGGTTCGCACATAGTCATTCATAAATCACTGCAGAACGAGCTCACTGAGAAATTCTCAGTTAACTCATTCTGCATATTGCAATACACATGTTCACTAAATGCTAAAACTGACCTGCCATTATGATTCTCCAGGTCATTACGAGTTCATAGACACCAAATATGTATAGTTTTTTTTTTATTTAAGTGGTGAAAAAAATACAAACTTTGGTAAAAAAAAAATGGCGCCATTTTACGAGACCCGTAGCGTCTCCACTTTTCGTGATTTTGGGCTTGGTGAGGGCTTATTTTTTGTGCACCAAGCTGATGTTTTTAATGATATTATTTTGGTGTTTATACGATCTGTTGATTGCTTGTTATTGCATTTTATTGCAATGTAGCGGCAACAAAAAAATAATTTTGGCGTTTTGAATTTTTTTTTCTCATTACGCCATTTACAGATCGGGTTAATTCTTTTTTTATATTGATAGACAGGGCGATTATGAACGTGACGATACCACATATGTGTATGTTTGATTTTTTTTTATTGTTTTATTTTGAATGGGGCGAATGGGGGGTGATTTAAACTTTTATTTGTTTTATTTTTTAATATTTCTTAAAACTTTTTTCAACTTTTTGCATGCTTCAATAGTCTCCATGGGAGACTAGAAGCTGCAGCTGTCCGATTGGCTCTGCTACATACAGGCGATGATCAGATCGCCTGTATGTAGCAGAAATGCCTACCGGGCGGCGCTTATACCAATTTGACTATGACAACCATAGAGGTCTGCTGGTGACATTCTGGTTGTCATGCCAACCCATCGGTGATCCGCGATCACGTGACGGGGGGTCACTGATGGGCGGGTTTTCCGGTGCGCTTGCCGGAAGCGTGAGTTAAATCCCGCTGTCAGAGATTGACAGCGGCATTTAACGGTTTAACAGCCGCAGGTGGATTGAGATTCCACCCGCTGGTGATAGTGCCACATGTTAGCTGTTCAAAACAGCTGACATGTGCTGGGAAAGATGTGGGCTCAGCGCCAGAGCCCACATTATAGGAAGGGAGTCAGACGTGGGCGTACTATTTCACCCAACGTCGGAAAGGGGTTAACATGACTACTGTACCTTTTCAATTCTTCTTTATTTATTCCAATACATCTAAAATAAGTCAAGTATTGTAGCAAATTTAAAATTTGTCTTCTCTCAAAATATCCTGTATTTTTGCTACAGCTCCAATGTCACAGGTTAAATATGCCCTGTCTATTTTTGCAAACAAGTTACACTGTCATGAAAACCTTCCTTGAAGTATCACAATTCCATCTATAGGTGTGTTTGGAATCAGTGAGTGACAGTTCAGCAGTCCAATCTAGGACCTGGGCATGCTGAGCGGTCAGTATGGTGATGAACAGCTCAGTGATACAATAGGAGGCTAGGGCGTGTTGAGCTGTCAGTGTGTGGACTGACAGTTCAGCCATGTAATTAGGGCCGGGGCATGGCAGGGCTTCCTCCATGTGTCTGCTGATTGAGTTATTAATTTAACACATAACATAAGGATACAGCCTTCCCAAAACCTGTCTGATGACAAATGCACTTCTAGCAGGATGGAGTAGGCCTCGACTAATGAAGGCAGGGGCAGCACAGGTGCAAACTACTGATAAAAAAAGCCCCACACACACAACTACAAGCCCTATTGGTGTGCATTTTTTTCTATTAGGCAGCCAACCCCTCCATAATCTGGTAGGTGTGTGGGTGGCTGTTTTTATCAGTGGTTTGCACCTGTGCTGTCCCTGCCTTTATTAGTGGGGGCCTGGTGTATCCTACTAGTGCATTTATCATCTGCAGGTTTTGGGAAGGCTGTATCCTAATGGCATGTGTTTTTTTAAAATTTTTCTATGTTAGCCATGTTTGAGTGATTACCTAGCAATTTTTCTGGATCTCTGCCTTCAATTAGTGCCAGTTGCAGCTTAGCTCATATGTTATGCTCCTGCTCTATTCTCTGTGTTTCTGTATTTGATCTTTGTTGCTTGACCTTGGACCTTGCCTTTTAACAACTTTTTACCGTACCCTTTTGTCTTGATCCACTACCTTCACGGCACTCTGACCTTGGACTATGACCTAACTACGCCTTTGCCTTACCCCTTTGTTTATGACGAGCCCTCTTGGTATCTGACTCCAGACCTCTTGACAACCCAGCATCAAGGCTTGTCCGTGAGAAGTGACTGGCATCACATTAAAACTGATCTTACACTTTTTTCCCCACCAGTATGGATCTCATTTGCATACTGTGTGATTAGTGATTAATGTGTGTGTGTTTTTTTAACCATTTAATACAATAGGATTAACCCCTTCCTTACCGATGATGGGATAGTACGTCATCAGTAAGGATCCCCTGATTTGAAGTGGGCTCCGGCGGTGAGCCCACCTCAAAGCCGCGACAAGTCAGCTGTTATAAACAGCTGACATGTGCCCGAAATAGGCGCGAGTGGAATCGTCATCCGCCCGCGCCTATTAACTAGTTAAATCCCGCTGTCAAAGCTGACAGCGGGCATTTAACTAGAGCTTCCAGCCGCCGGGACGGAAGTGAGCACATCGCTGACCCCCGTCACGTGATCGGGGGTCGGCGATGCATTGCCTTGACAACCAGAGGTCTCATAGAGACCTCTATGGTTGTTACCAGCACATTGCTGTGAGCGCCGCCCAGTGGTCGGCGCTCAAAGCAATGCTGTAAATCTGCTACATATGGGCGATCTGCTCATCGCCCATATGTAGCAGAGGCGATCGAGTTGTGCATGCTTCTAGCCTCCCATGGAGGCTATTGAAGCGAGCCAAAATTAAAAAAAAGAGTTTAAAAATTAAAAAAAAATAAAAAAAAAATAAAAGTTCAAATCACCCCCCTTTCGCCCCAATCAAAATAAAACAATAAAAGAAAAATCAAACATACACATATTAGGTATTGCCTAGTTTAGAATCGCCCGATCTATCAATAAAAGAAAGGATTAACCAGACCGCTACACGGCGTAGCGAGAAAAAAATTAAAAACGCCAGAATTATGTTTTTTTGGTTGCTGCGACTTTGCATTACAACGCAATAACGGCGATCAAAAGAACATATTTGCCCAAATGTGGTATCATTTAAAACAACCGCTTGGTGCGCAAAAAATAAGCCCTCACCCGACCACAAATCACGAAAAATGGAGACGCTACGGGTCTCGGAAAATAGCGCTTTTTTTTTTTTTTAGCAAACTTTGGAATTTTTTTTCACCTCTTAGATACAAGAGAACCTAGACATGTTTAGTGTCTATGAACTCATAATGACCTGGAAAATCATAATGGCAGGTCAGTTTTTGCATTTAGTGAACCTAGCAAAAAAGCCAAGCAAAAAACAAGTGTGGGATTGCACTTTTTTTGCAATTTCACCGCACTTGGAATTTTTTTCCCGTTTTTGAGTACACGACATGGTAAAACCAATTGTGTTGTTCAAAAGTACAACTCGTCCCGCAAAAAATAAGCCCTCACATGGCCATATTGACGGAAAAATAAAAAAAGTTATGGCTTTGGAAAGAAGGGGAGTGAAAAACGAAAAATCGAAAAAGGCTCCGGGAGTGAAGGGGTTAATAATGGAGAGTTGTCTAATTGACAACTCTCCATTATTAACCGGGCTTAATGTCACCTTCCAATAGCAAGGTGGCCTTAACCCATTATTAACCCATTAGCCACCGCTAAAGGCAATGGGAATAGACAGGCTAAGTGCCAGAAAAGGCGTATCTAATAATAGATGTGCCTTTTCTGGGTTGGCTGGGGGCAGATGTTAGTAGCCGGGGGGCACAAAAACAATGGTCCCTCTCAGGGCTACTAATATCTGTCATCAGTCACTGGCTTTCCCTGTCTGGCGGAGAAAATACCGCTGGAGCCCACGCAATTTTTTACAATGAAATTACATATTAAATTAACACCTACATATA
This sequence comes from Oophaga pumilio, assembly GCA_009801035.1. Taxonomy (NCBI): domain Eukaryota; kingdom Metazoa; phylum Chordata; class Amphibia; order Anura; family Dendrobatidae; genus Oophaga; species Oophaga pumilio. The sequence continues at coordinate 189,628 of VIAB01001449.1, forward strand.
TGTAATTTTGCACACATACACTCGTGTAAATGTTAATCAAAACCATATATCAAACTACTTGAAATGACATGGTTTACTGTATGTAAACCATGTGTCATTTCATGTCGGGTTCTGTAATGATTTTACAGAAGCCGGTAAGCTGGCAAGAAAACCGCTGGTCCTGCACATGCCACTGAGGCACGGTGCACTTAACCCTATATGTGCACAGGTCTGACAACCCTTGCTCTACTTTTTCATGTCACGGAATGTTTAATAATCTAGTGATCTTCAACCAAGATTATTGGTCCACCTGACCTAATAACTTTACCTTATTCTGTAACTGATGAAGGTCTGATGTAAGACCGAAACGTTTTGCTTACTACTAGTGTGGGCAACATTAAATTATCTCATCACTTAAGTTGAGTGCCGAGTCTCTTAATATAGGATATGTTAATGGTGTGGGAACCTACTCTGGCACCTACTAAAGCTGTGCACACGCTTATCTATCCAAATGTGAAAACTGATGTACCAGACAGGATGGAACAATCCATTCGAGACATGAGGTCAAGTTCTCCATCAGTTTCCATCAAGAGTTTTTGCCGAACGCCTTATGGAAATGATGACCCAGCACCGGCCATATGTGAACCCTGTCTTTTTTTGGATTTTTTTTTGCAATATTGTTTGACAGACTGTACTTCATCTGCTACCATAAGTGTAAATGAGGTCATATTCTCTCATTGTTTTGTTACTAGGAGACTTGTATTCAGACTCAGAGATGCTAATGTTCTGTAACGATTTTCTTACAGGTGACATTTTCCTTGTTATCTTAGTCACTGACTAGAGCTCCTAAAACAACACATCTGTCATATTTCAGGATCAATCAACCGAAGCGCTGTTGATTGATTCATCGCATTGTGAGACAGTGAAGGGGTGTGTACTGGACGGTGTGTATATCTCGCCCAGGTTTCTTAGCTGGGGCGCATAAAAAGTAGGTTGTCAGTGCGGTGTTCACTCCATTTCCATCCGGGACAGGTTTGCAGTTCAGCCCGGAGTGAACACAGCTGCTTAATTAGACAGCCAGAAGTACCTGCTAGGAGAGTTCAGAGGGGGCTCAGTCTGGATCTGACTTCAGACGCCGTTGGAGTCTCATGTGAACTTCATGCTGGTAACTACAGACTATATGTGTTATTTTTGGGGCCAGGCTGCTAGAGTCTGGACCCGGATAGAAAGGGAAACTATCTGTGTGTAGTGAGTGGCCAGAGAGGCCCAGGATTTATGTTCATGATTTGGTTTTGATTATGTTCTGTTTGCTGTGGACTTAAATAAAGCTGGTTGCGGCCAGTTTTTACCAGAACTGCTGGTTGTGAACGGACTCTTTATGCCACTCCGTCTTCCCAAGACGGCGATCCCAGAGCTACATCCCCTGAAAAGCTTACAATTGGTGCTCGAATGCTGGGGGCAGCACAGTGGCTGAAGACTTTGGAAAAAAAAAAAAAAAAGGTCTCTGCACCGCAAACCTGAACTTATTGTGGAAAGGACTGTGGAGTGTAAATGTCTTGGGTGAAGGCTGTCAGCCAGCCCAAGATGTCCGGCAGTATGGAGGAGCTTGTTAAGCAGCTCGCCCAGCAACATCAGCAGGCCATACAGCAGCAACAGCAGCAACATCAGCAGGCCATGCAGCAGCAACAGCAGAGCATGCAACAGGCAATGCAGCAGCAACAGCAGGCCATGCAGAAACAACAGCAGGAGTCCAACCGGTTGTTACTGGAGCAGGTTGCAGCACTAAAAATAACTCTTAGCACCTCGTCCCCGAATGAAGACACCGCGTCACCGGCATTGTCCGCCGTAAAGAAGGCGGTAAAACAGACCCTGCAGAAGATGACGCCTCATGACGATGTGGAGGCATATCTAGCGGTATTTGAGAGACTGGCAGAGAAGGAGAATCTGCCACAATCTGAATGGGCTATGGTGGTCGCGCCCTATCTGACTGGGGAACCCCAAAAAGCCTATTTTGACCTCAGCGAGCAGGACAGCAAAAACTATACTAAGTTGAAAGCGGAGATTCTTGCCCGCCTGGGGGTGACGAGGGCAGTCCGTGCCAGGAGAGTCCATAACTGGAGATACAGGCGAGAGAAGCCTGCTCGCTCACAAATGTATGACTTGATCTCTTTAGTAAGGAAGTGGTTGGAACCTGACGTCAGCACCCCTGC
>VIAB01001449.1:196333-221649 GCA_009801035.1 Oophaga pumilio
GACCCGGATAGAAAGGGAAACTATCTGTGTGTAGTGAGTGGCCGAAGAGGCCCAGTATTTATGTTTATGATTTGGTTTTGATTATGTTCTGTTTGCTGTGGACTTAAATAAAGCTGGTTGCGGCCAGTTTTTACCAGAACTGCTGGTTGTGAACGGACTCTTTATGCCACTCCGTCTTCCCAAGACGGCGATCCCAGAGCTACATCCCCTAAAAAGCTTACAGCATGTATTAAATGAAAGACTCTTTATATAAGTGACGGGTTGCGATGATGACGGAGTCTTATTGCGGAAGGTTTGCTGATTCCATTGCTATTACTATTGTTGTTTTTAGCTACGACCTTTTTTTATCCTATTTTTGGTACATGTGCTGTTTTGATCACTTTTTATTGCATTTTTTTCTTTATGACAGTTAACATACAAGATAAATTAGTTTATATTTTCATAGATCAGGCATCTTTGTACATGGCGATACTAAAGAGGTTTACGTTTTATTTTTTTACATTTGTTTATTTTTTAATTGGACAAGGGATTTTTTTAAACATGTTTTATTAATTTGTACTTTATTTTTTAACCCCTACAGAAGGATTTTAACACTCTATCATTTGATCTCTTATACTATTTAATGCAATAATACAAAAATATGTTAAATCATATGTATTGTTATAAGAAAAAAAATTGTTCAGAAACGTGGCCCTTTATACTTCTTTTTAAAGTAGGTTTTGAGGGTCCAGCATTCTGGTCATAATCTCCTTGTGAAAGGGTTTTTTTTAAATAATTTTGCTTTCTAAATTTGGCACTTTATACAACATGTTCCTTATGGTTTATATTGTGACGTGTTGTTAATTATGCTGATAAAGTTCTGGTGGCTTGCGATGTAACACAATACAGCATTACAGAAGAAATATAACTCGGAGCTCCCACGGGATAGGCGCAAAAATTTTCATGCAAACCAAATCAACATAGACGTTTTGGTCCGTACAGCTGGACCTTCTTCAGACTAAATACCACAATATTGAAAAGGATAAATAAGTGCACAAAAACAGACAATCTAAATATAAAATACAAAAGGTACAATGCCCAACGAGTATTGTAGTCAAGAAAACTATGCTAGAAACAACACTAGTGTCCAACTAATGTGTTCAAACACACACAGATGACCAGCTTGAGAGACATTTATTGTATGTTTAAGGGAAACAGCAAGGCAAAATTTTAAAGGGCAAAAATTGTATCCCCTGATGCCTGTGGTTGGACATTTGGTCTATCGAATTCATCCTTTTGTGCCAGCTCTTTACCCTACAGTAGATGGAAAGTGAACTATGCCACAAAGGTCTTATAGCCCTGAATTACATCCAGGAGCATGACAGTCAGTTCTTCTTGCTTTCCTCGACTTCATAGTCTGCCGTCTTATAGAGCATCTTTGGGGATGAGGTAGACTAAGCTTCAGAGCATGTCAGCACAACCATCTAATTTCCATCAACTACGAAAAACTACCCAGTCCTCATGAACCGATATTACTACAGAATGATTTAAACTCCTAATGGAACCTAGGCCACAAGGAATTGCCGCTGTTCTAAAGGCCGCAGAGAGCCCAACGTAGCACTGGATGGGTGTCTCTAATAATGTGGCCATGCAGTGTAGGTGCAACTACAAAATATCTAACCAAGTGGATACTCACTACCATCGGAGAATAATAAGGTGAACAGGCATTGAACGATGGACCTCTCTCCTTTTGATTCATTGTTTGTCATTTTCTTGTTACTCATCATTTTCCGTGTGTGTTATCGTCCAGACTTAAGATGTTGGCTCTTTATAAATAAAGATTCTTGATATTATCATTTTTGAAGCATAAAGCTCACCATTCACATTAGATGGCCATTCGGCCCGCAGCCAATTCAACCATCTCTCCTGCGCACATGAGCATTGCATTTTGCGGCTTATCTTCCGGAGAATAAAAGGATTAGAAGTCTAAAATGAGACATGCCAGATCCTTAACTCCCCTAACAATTCATTGTCCGGGCCCCCCTAAGGCCTCTTTCACATATCCGTTTTTTTGTGTCAGGCATAATCCGTCGAATGCCTGAAGGGACGGATCCGGCGCTGAAATGAAAAAACTGATGCAACGGATCAGTTTTTTTGCTGGATCCGTCCTGAACTTTTGAACCCGGATTTTGGAAGTTTTGCAGCCAGAAGAATGCAGGTACGCTTGTCCGGACCGAGGAGAGAGAGAGAGACCTTGGTTTCCAGAATCCGGATCAGTCTGTTGACGGATTTCACAAAAGACTGGTCCGGTTCCATTCACTTGTATTATTTCCGGCTGCCTGATGCGCCGCTTCAGGCACTATCAGGCGGCTCCGGAAAAAAAAAAAACGTTGCAGTCACCGTTTTGTCCGGCCGCCGGAATGTCCATTTTCGCCGGATCCGGACAAAAACGGATGCAACGCAATGACATCAGGCGCGATCCGGTGGTAATGAAAGTCAATGCTAAAAAAACGCATCCGATACCGGATCCGTTTTTTTAACAACACGCCGGATCGTGCCTGAAGTCAAAAAACGGATGTGTGAAAGAGGCCTTAAACGATCATCCTGCATTAGTGCACTAGTCTAATGTGGATTTATAGGTAGATAGATATGGGATAGATAGACAGACAGATGGATAGATAGATAAACAGTTAAAAAACAATGAGTGGAGGCAGCACATCAAAAAACTGTGCTTTATTAGCACATAGTCGTTAGCAAGGTTTCAGTTCTGAAGTGTGAATCTTACTCAAGCAGGGATAAGATACAAATTACATATATTTAAAGGCAAGTCAACGAACACCTTAACGACGGCTTGTGCGCATAAAAACGGTGGCCGCTAAGGAGTTCCTTCATCGCTATTTTAAAACAGCAATCGGGAATAAGAGGATAGCTCCCCTCAGAGTTGGAAAATTTCTGGGGTTTCAGCTACTGGGGATACCTGAGACCGTGGAGAACATGATCAGGGCCTTTCTTTTCTGTCCCCAATTATGTGATCGCCGTTATTCGTTCGTTGAATCACAGGAAAAAAAGTGACATCTGGTGTAAAAATAATTTCTCTCTCCTCTTGAAAGCTTGCAATTTGTTACCATCTTTTCAGTTAGCCATTAAAAGGTATCAACCACTGAGGACTCTCAAATTTTAATATTCTTCTCTCTCCTTTGACATGATCTAACATATCAGGGGAGAGAGAAATGGTGTCCCCAGGCCCCCACAGTACCTTAGTACCGGAACCGCCATCCTAAAGCCCTCCTCCTCCTGTTCCCAAAGCAAAATGGCGGGCGCATGGGCAAGTGCGACCCTCGAAATCTGCTAGCCTGCACCATTTTATCACTATGATAGGGTCTATCACAGTGATCAACAGCCCAATAATTAGTTAATAGGACAGCACTTGGGCTGTGCCTTGCTGTGCACCCCCTTGATCATCCTCTGTGTCATCCCCTAGTCAGATTTAACATTTTTTTATTTTCTAATTCTTTATTTATTTGATTCTTTGCCTTTAGGGTTAGGCTTAGGGTTAGGTTTAGGGATTTTACCAAAAGTTTAAAAAAAAAGAATGATGACGATATGATGACATATTCAATATGACGACCTAATGTTATCAATTTCTTCACAAATTATGCAGATGTAAAGTAGACATATGGAAAATGTTTTTATGGAGACACAGGGGTCAGTGAATGCTCTAGTTTGCTGACTTGAGACCGCATGGACCAGGGCTCACCCTACCGAACGTCCACTCTCCTTTTACCGTGAGTGTAATACTACTCAAACAACACCAGGGTGAGGGTAAAAGAAGTGTGACAATACTTTCATGAACCACAAAACAGACATTAACATACAAAACAGTCCCAGCAAAATGCCCAAGATGGTGCAAATTTAGAGTCTCACCCTTTCGCTGACTTGCTGAGATTAGTGCAGCTGTGACTTAGGAGCTTCCAGGGTTAACTACCCCCACCTGTGATACCCACAGAGAGGAGGTAATGAAAAGCTTAGGAAGCTTACAGTCTATTGTGTTGTGAGGCCAGGTGACTGGGGGCTCACAACCTGGCTTCTCCAAACATCTCCATGGAGCCAGGTGACCAGTGGGTCCCAATCCTGGCTTTCCCAGACGTAACCATGGGGCTCAGGTGACCGGTGGTTTCAAATCCTGAATTCCCCAAACATATCCATGGATTCAGTGATGATCAATGGAGCAGATCTGTATTCTTTCAGCTGGAGCCATGGTCACCATAGCTGTCATCCTGTAGAATGTCAAATCTGTGCCCTTCATGATGTAACCACAATATGCTGTCTGCTGTCTTGTAGAATGTTCCTGGCTGTGGTTTGGTATCTCTGGATCTCTTGTTATAGAGGCATATCCCCATATGTAGTTAACCACTGTTGTCCTTCAAGCCATCTTCCAGAGGTCAAGAGGAAGGTGTGATGAGATTAACTCGCATTGTCTGAGTATTTAATCAATTTGTATGGTTTTTCCTCCTCTGTTTTGCAAGTCAACAAGCCACTGGGTCACACACAGTGGTCAATCAACATAGTATCGAACATCTATTGTTCAATTACCCTATGTTTCTATCCCTTAAAGATAACAGACAATGAGCTTGCAGAAATCAGCAACTCCAGAGTCACATTCAGGCTAGTATGAACAATTGTCTGTGTTTCTTGACCAAGCAAAGAACAAACACAGAAATTCAAAAGACAACATGAAGATAACAGTCTACGCCTCCTGGCTTACTAAAAATAGATATCTGGATAATTAAGATTAAATGCTGTGTCATCACAGTTATTTATTAATTATTTTGGACAGCATGACTAACTGGTTTAACAATATAAAAGTTGAATACTGCAATTTTTTTCTATTTAATATTTTCAACAAATTTCCGATATTGTCACAAATAAACGCATGTCATATCAATCAAATTTTACCACTATCACGAAGAACAATATGTTACAAAAAAAGTCTCATAATCACTGGGATATGTTAAAGCATTCCAGAGTTATTACCCCACAAAGTGACACTGGTCAGATTTCTAAAATTAACTCATTAAGGTCAGCTTGGTCACAAAGGTGATTGTGTATTAATCACAGGTGATTGTGCATTAATTACAAGTATATTAAAATATACAGATTCAAAATAAGTATACAGTGTTTAGATAAATAGCCATATACATATACAAAGTAGCTGCAAGTAAATGAAAATATAACATTATAATTGTAACATCCCTGCCGCCTTCAGTATATGGCTTCCCATCCCCCGCCAGGCAGATACACCGACTTACTCACCACTCCTGGCCATGCAGTGAGTTCTGTCCTCTGGTTGCTGCTTGCTATTTGCACCCATCGCGGTCTCTTGTTGTTATATGTAAAAATTATCACCGAATGTAAAGTAATTGATATATAACACAATTTCAAGTAGATTCATCATGAATTCAATACTATTAAATGTATTTATTGTCTTAGTCAAGCTCTCAGATATCACTGTTAAATCTTTAGTATGACTAAGTGAGATATATGTGGTATTTTCCTGAAGAAGGGGTGGTATTCACCCTGAAACGCGTAGATTAAACCACTTCTTAACTGCTACTACGTCTTGGAAATCTATTATTTCGGCAGCGCGGACTGGAATCCACATCTTTTCTGCAGTGCATTGTATTGTTGGGTCGTTGACTGACCTGTGGATCTGCGGCAGCCTCTCCTACATGTGCTTTAACCACCTAATACCAGGTGAGCAGCTTCCTACTTAAAAAAGTGATAACTTTCTATCGGATAAGACCCTATTGCGCTTTGTGTCTCCCTTGCTTTTTCTTTTAAGTGAGGTATATAATGAGACTACATCAAGTGATGAAAAAACAGGATATGGAAAACCGTGCCAAAATTGTAAAAAAACAAAAGAGACAAAATCAAGTAAAGATAACGTAGAAAAAGGTGTAAATTGTACTAATTAGTAAAGCGCAAATATAAAAGTCAATATGGGAAACATTTTTACTCCAGAAAAAAGGAGCAAAGCCAATGATGAGTTGGGGACTGAGTGTTTTCCCCAGAAAAGGCACGGTACACTTCCAGTTTACATCATCAATAGCTGTAACTACATTTCCTAATACTGAAAGTCCTAGTAAAAAGTACTGCTGTCACTCACTTCTCATTTAGATAACGAGACAAAAGTTGTTTCAGGTCTACACAGTATTTTTCCTTACTAGATTGAGAAATCATGATGCAATAGTGTCGTTTTTTTTTTAAATCCCTTTCAAAATCTGTCATCAATGAGGAGTAAACGTTTCACAATAGAATTTTCATGAACTTCACTGGAATTCATTATGAAGCATTTCAATCAGCATGTCAACTTCACCACTATTTGATACAGGAAGTGTCCTGATCACTTAGTTTCTCAATCATTGATTCCATTTTTCATCCATTACACTATAAGGAGAAAAGCATTGGTAAATCTACCCATACCACCTACAGGAGCTTTTATGACATCCCATTCTAAGCCTTTAGGGTTCACTCACACAAGCGTACAACTCGGACGAGTGCTATACGATATTTTACTGGGTAGCAGTCGGCCCATTGTTATTCTATGGGGCAGCACAGATCTGGGGAGGTTTCTCATGCCTATTCAGCAATTCAGTATGAGAAAAAAATCGCAGCATGCTGTGAGTGGTTTCGCAAAGCGGACCATACAAGACTATGGATGCGTGTAAAACATCACATTGCACTCGGATATCATCCGCATGCAGTCCGACATACGTGGACAATGGTGAAGATGGAGAAATTAAGTTCTCCGTCTTCTCAACACCTGTGATACGATTCTCTCATGTGAGAGAATAGGATCACACGAAGATGATCAGAGTTTGAGCCGAGAGTCATTAGCATAATCAAACATATTCTCCCGCATGAGCGAATCTTCGCTTGTCTGACCCCGGCCTTAGACATTAATATGGAGTTTCTTTCCCCTTTGAATCTATAACATAGGACTACAAACAATTTTTTTTTTTCAGTTGCCAAGCTTTTTTTAAAATGTTTTTAGGGTATTTTCAGGGTGCTGAATTCCAAAATGCCATTACTTTTGCTGAATTGGTTCTAGCTTTTAAGATAATTCAGTCATGAAAATAATGCATTTCCCCAATATGACTTATATGTGATAACAAATGCAATAGCTTTTACAATAGCATTCACATTACAAGGTCCATTTGGTCTTGTAAACTGTGGTGTCTGTTCACATGGGATGCATCTTAATAGTGCTGGGCAGCCCGCCTGATCTAATAGAAGGGTGTAAATACTAGGCTGTTTAACTGGATGCTGTGCATTGCCATAATGTGAACGGCGCTGCATACAAGTCTTCTTTGTGCATCAATATACCAAGCAGCCGCCCCCTCCATGTATTGGTAGGTTGTGAGCGGTTGCCTCATCGGTATTCTTGCACCTGTATTGCCGTCATCTTAACTATGTGGGTCCACTGCATCCTGATAGTGCATTTGTTTGAAGGCCTGGGAAGGTGAGCATCTCTGCCTTTTTTTGCTGTATTTTTGCCATGAAGCAGGGTAGCCATCAGGGCATTACTGCCCTTACTGTTGTATGTGGCACAGTGAGCAGAAGTAAAGTGGAGGTCCGGGCCCCTGTCTGGGTCCTCCCAGTTGTGCTTCTGCTCACCAGGACCCAGTGTATAATAACGTAGAGTGCATGGGCGCAGGGAGCCTTCCTTGGAGCAACACAGAACAACCATGCAGCTCCAAGGGAGTCACTCCAGCTCTTCTTTGATGTGATGGTGACTTTGCATATGTGATGACACGCGCTACTCTCCAGGAGGACACTAGAAGTGGAGTTGCGCCTGCAGGGCATCATGAGAGGTAAGTATGAAACTCTTCTTTTTTTTCTTTGCTTTTTTAATAAAATTAATTAAAGGGCTTGGGAAGAGCAAAATATGATGACATGAGGGTAGGGGATCTGGGACAGTGAATGATGTATTGTGTAGGGGAAGTGCAAATAAAGATGAATTGGGTGTAGGGGACAGTAAATGATAATGAAGATGGGAATTCGAGAGCAAATAATGATGAATTGAGGTTGGAGTACAGCAAATGATAATGAATTGTGGGTGGGAAGAGCAAATAATGATGAATTGGGGGTGGAGGAAAGCAAATGATTAATTTAGGGTGTGGGATGGGGGCCAGTAAATGTTGAAATGAGGGTGGGGAGAGCAAATGATAAAAAATTGAGGGTGGAGGGAAGATCAAATGATGAATTGAGGATGGGGTTGGCAGTGCAAATAATGATGAATTGAGGGTGGGGTACAGAAAATGATAATGAATTGAGGGTGGGGAAGAAAATGATGATTTGAGGGTGTGGAGGACAGAACATTATGATGAATTGAGGGTGGGTACAGAAAATGATAATTGAGGGTGGTAGGAGTACAAATGATGATGTATTGAGACTAGAGGATGGGAAAAGTAAATGATGATGAATTGAGGGTGGGTGTGGGAGAGAGAGGACATGACATAGTGAATTTGGGGAAGGGGCTTGTAAAGATAATAAATTGGGTGAGCGGGGGTATAGAGTGGGGGAGCATTAAGGATGCAGGAGTGTGACTGGTAATTAATTGGGGAAAGAGCACAGATTCGAATGTACATATTTATTGGGTGGGACAATGGCTATTTATAGTTATTGAGGGTCAGTGGTGGATTACAATTTATATATGGAATGGTGGGTTGCATAATAGCTAATTATATATTAATGGTGGGTGCACATCTGTATTCAGGTTTGTAGTATATAAATTGGGGGAAAAAGTGGGGAATGTGATTTGGAAATGGTGCTCTAGATTAGTGTGTTATTTTATGCAGAGACCAGTCCTAGCTGGAAGAAGTGATGGTGGTCTGCCCTGGATGAAGAAGAAGAGTGAAGATGAAGGACTTCAACTTGAGATGTCACCGGTGAGTCAGTATTACCTGTACACTTACACTATACATTGAATACTATATACAGAGCTTTTGTGTATAATGCCACATATCACTGTCTTACCTGTACACTGACACTATATACCGAGCTCCCGAAAAAGCACAATGCGAAACATGTTTTGGGGCCTGCCTCTTCCACGTTTGCAGCAGGTTTGTCACTTAGCTCCATTATGCTTTTCTCTGCCTAGAAAAAAGAGATTATCACAACTAGGATTTGTATCTTATACTGTTCAGACTGTCTTTACCTTAACTTGGATGTGTATCTAATACTGATCAGACTGTCTACATTAAATTAATATATCTTTTTTCTTGCTGAATGTCAACCATTTATTAGTAGGTCTGGTGGACCACTTTTACAACTTATTGGTTATATTTAGCTGCTCCCTCATATGTGATAGTCATTATTATATATGCCTTTCTTTGCGCTATGCACTTTATGTTACCTCATAGATTATAGAAAAATATTTAGACTTGAGAGTCCTCAGTGGTTGATACCTTTTAATGGCTAACTGAAAAGATGGTAACAAATTGCAAGCTTTCGAGACTACTCAGGTCTCTTCATCAGGCGAAGACTAATACAACATCTGAAGAATCACATATTTATACACAACAGGACACAGGAATAATGCAATAGGTAAGACAAGTGACGTGAAGCAGAACTGTCATTATGGCAGAGGGATGAACATAAATATTGGAACAGTTCATAGATAAGGAGTGAAGCAATAAAACTTTCACTCCTTATCTATGAACTGTTCCAATATTTATGTTCATCCCTCTGCCATACTGACAGTTCTGCTTCACGTCACTTGTCTTACCTATTGCATTATTCCTGTGTCCTGTTGTGTATATAAATATGTGATTCTTCAGATTTTGTATTAGTCTTCGCCTGATGAAGAGACCTGAGTAGTCTTGAAAGCTTGCAATTTGTTACCATCTTTTCAGTTAACCATTAAAAGGTATCAACCACTGAGGACTCTCAACTCTAAATATTTTTCTATCTACTGGCTAACACGGTACGAAGATACACATCTTTCCTATATCTCATAGATTATATGCATATGAATCCAAGTTATCACTTTTTTCAGGTGTATTACATGGTACAGTCGTTTACTGTATGATTACATCTTTATTTTTTAATAATAATCTTTATTTTTAGCGCTAACATATTCCGCAGAGCTTTACAGTTTTGCACACAGTATCGTCGCTGTCCCCGATGGGGCTCACAATCTAGATTCCCTATTGGTTTGTTTTTTAGGAGTCTAGCTACATCAAGCTACCTCTACAAGGTTAACCCTGTATTTGTATTCTGTACCTCTCTTGCTATATATTGAGCATCCCCGCGTGACTCTGTCCAAACGTGGCACTAAGGTGTTGCTGCCCTTTGAATTTGAAAAAGTTATACTTATGTTTCTGTTTTTAGATAAATTGTCATAATAAAGTTATACATACATTTTACATTATTTGCTCTGTTATCCATTTTAATAGTTATTTATACCGAGCTCCTGTTTATAATGTCACTGGTGATCACTGTATTACCTGTACACTGACACTATATACAGAGCTCCTCTGTATAATATCACTGGTGATCACTGTATCACCTGTACACTGACACTATATACCGAGCTCCTGTGCATAATGTCACTAGTGATCACTGTATTACCTGTACACTATATACAGAGCTCCTGTGTATAATGTCATCGGTGATAGCTGTATTACCTTTACACTATAAACTATATACAGACCTCCTATGTATAATGGCAATTGTGGTAATATTAGTATTGTTTTTTTTATTAATAATCAGAATTGTAGTATTCGGTCACAATGTGGTGGTAGTATGTGGTTTGGTCATGATGAGGCAGTATTTGTTCCTTGTATGTGGCATTATTCAGTCACTATGTGGTGGTAATATGTGGTCTGGTCATGGTTTGACAGTATTTCTCGCTTGTTCATGGTATTATTTGGTTATTATGTGATGGTGATATGCAGTCCGGCCATGGTGTGACAGTAATTGTTTCTTGTATGTGGTATTATTGGTCTTTTATAAAAATTTATGCAACATACTTCTTAAAGATAATTAAAGAAAAATATACTTGAAAAGAGTATTGGATATTTTAAGAAATGTTTAATAGGTTAGAGTTGAGTACGGGGCAGCCAAGAGTCTACCTTGTCATGTTGGCGGCTTAAAAAATCTATGAGCCAAAACAAAAGCTGATGGCTATTTGTGTGATCTGGTGTTCTATGGGAACTGTTAACGTGTGATTGTTGAGGACGAGGTGCAAAAGTGGTATTTTTCCAAGAGTAGGCGGTGGGACTATAGAAGATTTGAGGGAGGGAAGTCGAGCTGTGGTGAAGCCTGGGCAGAATCTCAAGGGGGCCTGAAAATTTTCACAGTATGGGGCCCTGATATTCCTGGTGGTAGACTTGCCATGAAGCTCCAGGTGGGGGCCCAATTCTTGTGCTGATATTAATGCCACGTGAGGTTTGGACCGTGCAGTTATAGACTTTTCTGCACTCAGCCCTCAGCACTCGGTGACCTCACTCGGTAACTTTACATGGTCTGCCTCTGGCTGAGTTGCTGTAGTTTCCACTCACGGCTGATGAAGAAATGTTATTAAATTATTTATTACACCAGTGGCGTTCTATTGCAAGATTGTGTTGGTATCAGTGAGCTCTTTATCACCAGTCATTCTGTCACACATGTAAATAAAAGGCAGACGGCATGGCTGAGGATGGATTTTATACACCTCTGCCGATGGGACTGAAAGCTTGCCAAGTTGGGAATAACCCTTTAACTCTTTGGGTGTGGCTATAATTTCATGCCTGCAGTAAAATGTTCTAATTCAATACAAAAGGTAGGATGTGTTGTATATTCTTCCATTGGCTGTGACTCCAACAACCTTTTGCTTTTAATAGAGAATCTCTGCCTTGGGAGATAATGAGGGGGAGACATATACATTTAGAAGCAGCAATGCTTGCAACTTTTCACTGTGACAGTAAAATATTAGCTCTAAAACATGTTCATTTCTAGGAGCTAGTAAGTCCATAAGGAATTCCTAGAATTATATGGCAACGGAGATTGAAAAAAGGGATTGATGCACATGTGAATATCGCCTCCAGACAGGGTGCACATTCCAGCTAAGTGGAAAGATGACTCACTCCAGACTATAAACATCGTCCTCAGCAAGCGAAACCCAGAAGTCGTTCACTCCGCACTCTTCAACCATTCCAATCTTTTCATTCTGCTGCATGTCTTTGGGAAACAATTCTATAGATTTGTTACGTGGCTTTTCCTAGATAATGAATGTCCTACAGCATCAAGTGCCCTATTATCTGCTAAGGAGATGCTCAAAGAACGAGACATAGCTAGCTTATCTCTTCCATCCCATCAAAAAATAGAGCCATGGGGCAAGTGACTGCCGGCAAAGGCAAGTCCAAAAGGAAATGTCTTCTGCTGGACTTTTGAGACCCAATAATGTGCCAAAACCTTGGCCTTCAGGTAGCCTGGTAGACCAGTCGTATCATAGTTATGGGGACTATAGCTGCCATGCTCACCTGTTAGACTCCATATTGCAGTCTATTCCGTCTATAGAGGCTCATAAAACATCCTCCTCAGGATTAAATGGATGCAGAAACAAATGTCCCCAGCAAGGAGAATCCAAGGCACTGGAGTTGCTCCCAAAGTTTATTGCATTATCAAAACATTGTTATGAAAACATCAACAACTTGTTTTTTTTCATGTATTTATTGGTTTGCCAAAGCTAATTGTAGCTGAAAAGTTATGGCACTTTCTTCCTTATTTATGTTTTGATAACGCAATACAACTCTGGTGACTTGGATTCTCTTTACTGTAGATGTACAAGGGCTCTAGTGTGGAGAATGGCCCCAAAACAAGCACAGAAACCAGTGAGAGAAGAAATATACTGTGCCTTGAAAAAGTATTCATACCACGTGAACATTTCTACATTTTTTCACGTTATACCCACAAATAGTGTTGAGCGATACGATACCGCAAGTATCGGGTATCGCCGATATTTTAGTGATATCGGCGATACCATTCCGATCCGATATTTTTGGATATCGGAAAGTATCGCTCAACACTACCCACAAACTTAAATGTATTTTATTGGCATTTTATG
This sequence comes from Oophaga pumilio, assembly GCA_009801035.1. Classification (NCBI taxonomy): domain Eukaryota; kingdom Metazoa; phylum Chordata; class Amphibia; order Anura; family Dendrobatidae; genus Oophaga; species Oophaga pumilio. The sequence continues at coordinate 209,424 of VIAB01001449.1, forward strand.
TGATAAACTAACACAAAGTAGCAAGTATTTGTGAAGTGTAAAGGAAATTATACATTTTTTAAATATTTTAAAATGTAAATCTAAAAATTCTAAAGTGCAGTTATATTTAGCCCCTGTAGTCTGACAGCCCCAAATAAAATCCAGAGTGACCAACTGCCTCCAGAAGTCACATAATTTAGAAATTTGAGTCCAGCTGTGTATAATTTGATCTCAGAATAACTACAAGAAGGTCTCAGATGTTTGTTTGAGAACATTTGGGATTAAACAGGATCGTGAAAACCAAGGACCACACCAGACAGGTCAGGGATAAAGTTATGGAGAAGAGTAAAGCAGGGTTAGATTCTAAAAGGTTGCTCAAGCTTTGAACATCTCACGGAACACTGTTCAATCTATCATCCAAAAATGGAAGAAGTATGGCACAACTGCAAAAGTACAAAGACATGGACGTTCACCTAAACTGACATCCCAAGAAAGGAGAGCACACATGGTAATGGCAGCATCATGCTGTGGGGATGCTTTTCTTCAGCAGGGACAGGGAGGCTGGTCAGAGTTGATGGGAGGATGAATGGAGCTAAGTACTGGGCAATCCTGAATGAAATCCTGTTAGAGGCTGCAAAAAACTTGAGACTGGGTCATAGGTTCCAGCAAGACAATGACCCTAAACATACTGCCAGAGCTGCAATGGATGGTTAAGATCAAAACATGTTCATGGGTGTGAATGGCTTACTCACATCACATCTATTTATTTTTCTATGTAATTTTCATTTATTTTATTTCATTTCATGTATTTAACATATTTTTTTATTATTTATTATTTTATTATATATATATTTTAATTTCATTACTTTTATTTATTCCTTTGTCCATTTCATCATCCATTTCTTTATAATATTTATTTCAGCCAATTTTGTTCTATATTACCGTATTATTTTTCATTCCTCTCTATTCCTTTACATTCTGTGACACCCATTCTAGTCTATCTCAGTGAGCTGGTAGTGAGCATGCGCGGTTTTCCCTGCCGCCGCTTGTATACAGTGTGGCATCTTCTCTCCATGGTGATGTTGTCTGCTTGGCTTTTGTCCGATCACGTGATACACGTGGTGGTGGAGTTTGCCCTGTGTAGCGCATTGCCATGGTGATGCCTTGCTGGATATGACGGGTTGGTTTGGGCAATTGCGCATGCGCCGCTTGTATATTGGCACACGTGGTATACCTCGCTCATGGCTGTGATTGGTCAATGGGCTTATAAATATGCATGGCTTCCTGTTTTGAGTATACACGCCCCCCGAAAGAAGGCTAGCGCCAAAACGCGTGTAGGGACCTGGAGCACCATTATATCTAGGTATGATAAGCCCTTTTATATATTAGTCATACTTTTGCCCTGACATTGATGGGTGGTGTTTGTTTTATTGCACTTTAATGTCTTTGTACTGACCACTTTGCAGTACCTAGCACTATAGCACTTTCTATTCAGCACTTTTGGTATTTTTGTGCAGAGCATTTTGTATCATTGTTTTCACTGCAGCACTTCATCTTTTATGTAATTACAAATCATTTATTTGTATTGATTTTTTTTATATTTTGCAGTATTTAGCACTGTTGCACTTTTTATTACAGCTCTATGGCACTTTTTTGCTGTGTATTTGGTGTGTCTTTTTGCACTAGTCACACTTTATATTTGGATATATTTGAATGTATATGTGTGTTAGTTTTGTGCAATATATTTAGCACTAGTGTATTTTACTTGATTTTTTTTATATATTTGGGTTCCGATTTTATGGATTATATGTGCTCCTTCATGATCAGCTATTTAGTTTGTACAATTATATGAAAAAAAAAAAGTATATATTGTTTAAATAAAAATTGAGATTAATAATTATATTTATATTTATTGTTGTCTTTTCTGCACAATATATTTTCGGAGGATTAGATTGGATAGATCGCAAAGCAGGGGAGTTGGAAGTGTCTTATACGTCTATCACTAATTGACATCAGAAAGAGCACTGGTGGGATTTGAACACAACCGATTCTGCAATCCAATTGTGATTTTATCAGCTCCATCAGGAAAACCTTCCAAAAGCAGCAGAATCCCACCCTTGTAAACTCATATTTTCAGAATTGCTCCCTTTACTAGAACTTTCCTTGAACAAATTTATTATGTAAGATACATTTTACCCCTTGGGTACAGATGCAAACAGCACTGAAAAGCCCTTTTTTTAATTAATGAGTTATGATCTCATAGACATCTACAAACAATTATTGAAAAAGTCCTGAAGTGGGTTAAAATGTGAATTGCATATTAATATATTTTGCTCGTGATTACACAATTGGGAGCTGGGATAAATTATAACTTCAGAAGACGACCACATGTTGTTCATCGCTCATGAAATTATGCAATTGGAGACAAAATAATTCTCATTGGAGATTTTGATTTTTTTTTTTAAAAAAGAGGCTTTTCAAAAGAAAACTTTCAACCAGAATAATATAATTATTCCTTATAGGAATGTTTGATTTTTCATGCTTTTTTATATTAATGAACACTCTATCAGGGATTTATTTCTCATAGAGGGGGCCCTCTATTCATCCAGGGATGGAGAGCAGCAACAAAGAGTCTGGAAAACTCTCACTTGGGAGGTCAGTTTAAAATGAGCAATTGATTAAATTAACAAGGAAGCATGTAATTCCTAATTTCCACTGTGGAGGCACTGCAGGAAAACTGAGCACTTCAGCTGCCAGTTTTCGATCCGGATTACAGCTTTGATTGACAATGAATGGATTGGAGACCGAGCATGCGCACCTCTGCTCCATTCAAGACTTGGCTCTTCAAAGTCCCATTTTTGGTTTTTCCAAAGTCCCGTTCTTAGTATTTCTGGATCTGATGGATCGTTGATAGCCTAGAAATTTTGGAAAACCCATTTAAGATGTAGTTCCTAGAGACTATAGTCAGTCACCTCTAACATGTTCATGCCACCCAGAAGCAAAGGGGGTGGAACCATTTAGCACCATACTCCCTCCCTTCAGGGGCCCCAGATCAACAGCAATGTGTGTACGCCCTTTAGTATGAGATTATTGAAGAAATCAAGTTGACAGTAATTGTGTCATTCTTAGAAAAAAGAGAAAAATCCTTACAAACTTTATCATTTATAATTATTCTTGAATCTGTCAGAAAGATCAGCTTTAAACCCTGACTACACATTCGCCCTGGGCGTCATCTTTTCAGAGAGATCATGTAACACTATATGGTATTTGCATTCATTGAATCCTATGGGCATGCTTCTGCAGAGGTAGCGCTCGGTTCAGTTGCAGTAGGTAGCTTTGAGGGTTGCATGCATGATGGTAGTGTTTTGCTTTTCGGTGGTATTTGTTTTGGGGGTTAACAAGGGATCATTGTGTGCGGTAATTGGAAATTCCCACAGTTATTGGGATATAGGTCTACAGGAGTTTACAATATAAGTAGATTTTGGAATTACTTGACTTTACATGTCAGAAAACTGCAGAAACACTCAAATTCACTCAATTGAGTTACTAACGGAAAAGCTCCACCTATTTCCAAGAGAAGTGATGGCCAGGGTCCAAGGGCAAAAAAAGTCACAATATTTGCAACTTTTTGATGCCAGAAAACTGATGAAAGGTGATGAAACTAATATATTTTGTTTAAAATTGTCTCCACTTATTTATTAAATGGACACTTTTCTTAAAGAGGTTCTCCAAGTGTAAGGCCGGGATCACACATGCGAGAAACACGGCCGAGTCTCGCATGTGACATCCCAGTCCTGGAGCCGACACTCGGGAGTGGAGCGAGCGGCTGCATAGAAATACATGCAGCCGCACACTCTGCTCCCGAATGCCGGCACCAGGGCTGGGATTTCACATGCGAGACTCGGCCGTGTTTCTCGCATGTGTGATCCCGGCCTTAGACACATGTCAGTATGGACTGCAGACTGAAGATATACAGCTCCCAAGACCTGTGGTCATGGCGGTAACTCGCATGTCTCTTCAGCGTCCCTCTACACATTGTGGTTTCTCCCTGCATCAGGCCGTTCTGCTAGTTTGCCTCATCTGCTTGTGGCATTCTTTTAGCCTTATGCGGGTGTAAGAGTGTGACGGTCAGTTTACACTTCTTTCTTCCCTACTAAGATGAATGTAAGTAATTAACATGTACGGTTTTATGACTATTATATATGAAGGTAAATTTGTTTGTATGTTTATAATGCTGTACTGTGCGTTAAAAGGGACAGTGTAGGATTAGTAGTAATAAATAGTCAACTTAGATAAGAATGGGAAGTATAGTTCAGTGGGGGGCATTATAGTGCAGTAGTATTAGAATAAGTTATGTCCGCATCACAGGGGACTTTCCAAGTTGGGAGGAGTTAGAGATAGGTGTAGTGTAGTGTAATATAGTGTGGAGACTTCCTGACTAAGATCAGAGTTAGAGAGATAGCACGAGGAGACAGAGTACAGAAAAGCCAAGGGACTGGAGAGCACAAGAGGAGTACAGGACCTCACAGGGAAGCAGCGTATGAATGGTCGCTATCAATTTCAGTGGTCTTTCAGGAAATATCCGGGGCCTACGGCCTGAAATAGGCAGAACTATGATTGCCTCTTTCTTATTCCAAGGGAAGCCGAATGCTAGAGTGACTGAAGTTAGCGGACCTAAGAGAACGGGAGCTGCAGGGGTGGAAGGAGCATCTCCGGGACCAGAGTTGCCAGAGAATGCAGGGAGAGCTCAAGGAATACAAATGAATATGAACTGCACTGCATCTGTTCCAAAACCTCTGTTATCAAATAAAGTTGAACTGTTGAATATGAACACCGAGTCTGGAATTGTTTGTGTGAACTCTGAATCTGGAACCAGGGATACAGGATCAGAAGGAACCTCGGAACCTAATGTGAGTGTTCTTCTCTGCACGTATCACACACACCAGACAGAACATTACAGTTTCTTTGCTGGGTGCCAGGGTGCGGGAACACAACAGCCCTCGCCATGACTATCACCCTGGCTACTTCACAATTTTGCCTTATGCAGCACTGCTGTATCGGATTGTGGCATTCTTTTAGCTTTATTGGGGTGTGGCCAGTTTCTGCAGGAATTAAACCCTGCTGGATCCTGCAGAGATTAGGTTCCCTGGCCTATCCCCACCCAATCGTTGGTTCCTGCTCTGGTAGATCACGTGTATGCATTTTTCTGTGTTCTGTCTCCCATTAAAGACCTTGTTTACCAATCCTGCCTGATCTCTCTGCTGCTGACCTCAGCTACTTTTACTGATCTTGTGCTTCCTGCCCCAACCTCAGACTGTCTGACTATGCCTCTCTCTCGCTCCTCTGTAAAGTATACCCGTGCCTCTGCAGACCCCGTGGATTGCCTTGGAGTGGTACCTGGTTATTTCCCGGGGCAAAGTCTAAAAGTCTATCCTCACCATCAGAGGATCTAGGAATTACGTTCAGGCCATGGACCCCGCTGTCAAGTTAGAAACCAGGGATCCCAAGACAACCATATAAGTGTTGTACGAGAAAGTTCGCTTTCAATGAAATCTCAGGACCAACGGATGCAAGCTATCAATGTGCTGGCAACCCAGCTTCAGGGTCTGTCCATCACTATGTCCACCCTGCTCTCCCCATCTACCATGTCCAGCTGGCTCCCCTCTGGACAGTCAGACTCTGCAAGGGATCCTTATGCTCCAGTTTATGGTGCAACTGGAAAGCCTTCTATTTGGTTGACTGGAGGGGTCTTGGTCCCAGGGAGAAATCTTGGGAGCCTGCTGTGAACATCCACGCCTCTGCCATTCTCTAAACATTCCTCCAACGGTCTAGCCAAAAAGAGAGGGGGCGTAAGGGGGGGTACTGTCAAGGCAGTAACTCGCATTCTTTCCTCAGCGCCCCTCTAGTCACCGTGCGGTTTCTCCCTGCGTCAGGCCGTTCCACTAATCTGCTTCATGCAGCACTGCTGCATCTGCTTGTAGCATTATTCTGGCCCTAGGACAGCGTGACTGGTCTCTGCAGGAATTTAACCCTACTGGGTCCTGCAGAGATTAGTTTTCCAGACCTGTCCCTTTCTAGTAGGGCCATAATTAGGCAGCTCCACGTACTACTCCCTGCCCGAACATTGTTTCCTGCTCTGGTAGTACACGTGCATGCATTCTTCTTTATTCTGCTTCCCGTTAACAACCCGGCCTGTTTACCCATCCTTCCTGACCTCTATACTCCTGACCTCAGCTATGTTTACTGATACTCTCCTGCCTGCCCCGACCTCAGACCATCTGACTACACCTCTCTCTTACCCCTCTTTACCATGTACCCAAGCCACTGACCTTCTGGACAGCTGCTGCAGAGCCGGGGACTGCCTTGGAGTAGTACATTGTACCTGCCAGCAGACACCATCAGAGGCTCTAACAAATACCAAGTAGTCACTTAGCTACGCCCCACCAAAGTAAGCCCGGCCCTTGGTGCAGCGGGTCCATACCCACCAGCGTTACACCTGTATCTCAACTGACAGAAGCTGTATCACATATACCTCAGGTGGGCAGCCAGGAACGTGGCTGTGATATGGAAAAAATATGTTTTGACCCATGTTGTGCTCGGTAAGGAGATCTCCATCCTTCTCCATCAGTTTGAAAAGTTTATGGCAGTTCACAAAGACAGACTGTGCCCAACTGGGAAACAAATAAACATTTGAGGAGAATGAATCTGGAGACAACCCCCCATTGTTCTTAGTGAGGAATAGATATAATTCTTCATGTATCACAGCCGGGTTCCTGGTCGCCAATTGACGTATATGTGATACAGCTGTTATCAGTTGAGACACAGGTCTCAGGAGCTGTAGGTCTTCAGCCTAAAGTCCGTCCTGACACATGACTAGGACAGGCTGCAGTCTGAATTATATCTGGGATGCCATTTTGTCTCATTCTCGGACAACACCTTTAACATCCTAGTATCCAAAACCTTAAAACCATTAGACAGGGCCAGCGTTTTGTTGAATGCTCACCAGCACCAGTTAGATACCTTTTGCTGCCCCCATCACTTTCCCTGTATACAATGTATTTAATTAATGTTAACTCCTTGGACATTAGAACTATAATGCACCATAACTATTTGGATGGAGCTCAGGAGTTGAATGGAGAAAAACAGCTAGTACCAAGGAGTAACTGCTGCGATGAGCATTGACTTCAGTAGCAACAGTTTAACATCTTAAATTCCCATCATGACAGTAGCATTTAAGAAGTTAGGAATAAGGATACAAGTAATCTGAAAACCTCACCTATTTACAGAAAGTGGAAAACCACAGCTCTGACACACTGTCCCGTAGCCGCTATTGAGTACTCCACTCATTTGACAGCTATTTGGTAGGGTGCACAGTGTCAGACCCCCACCAATCTGATTTCTACAGTATGGCCTGTTCTAAGGATATCTTTGTAATGGAATACTCTTTCAAGAAGCCATGTTTGGTCTCGTACACACATTACCCATTGGAATAGGAGTTGATATGCCGTACTCGACAGCGGCCACTAAACAGTGTGCACTTTTAGTACATTTTGTGCATGTTTTTCTTGCATTACCTGTTCTACGGTCTGGACTGATGAAGGAAAAAAATGACACTTCTTAGAAATGTATCCCAATTTCACTAAAATGCTGGTGGTAATTTAAAGAATACAGCATCAATGTCAGGATGCAAGGATCCGAGAATTAATACTTGCGCCTAAAGTACAGCATGTCTAGCAGAAGGTCTTGTCGTATGAAATTATATTTTTTATATTTTAATATTAATCTAAAGGAAGACTAGACAATCAGTCATCCAATATTATGATTACAATCAATCAAAGTCGACCTGTAGCTTCCAGACTTGTCTCTGCAAATTCCTGAGTATAAACATTAAAATAAAAAAACATCGAGAAGGGAATTTATGGCGCATTACCAAAAAAATGTTACCCTCATAACTGAGTTGCTTCCCAATATTACACTGTATTATTTAGATACTATTCCAATTTCCGATTTTGCTAATTCTCTCATTGGTCACTGCAGGGAAAATGCAGCGTTACATATTAATATTGTAAATAAATGCAATATTGTGTAAGTAATTTTAAAGTTAGGGTCTCCAGATCCAACATGTTAACAGTCAAGATCTTACCAGGACAATCCCATAGACTTCAACACAAAAGGGACTAGATTAATGTAAAGGCAGGCGTAAAGTGGTTCTTTAGCGGACTTTTTGTGAACAAGGCATAAATGTTTCGATTTTAGCTATTAAAATGTTTGTAAGTATGCCTCAGCAAAAGGCATTCTATTAAGGGATGACCTGGGGAGGTGGATTCCCAAAGCCGTATATCAGGTTAAGCGACACGGAATGAATGTGACGGGACCACGGGTTGCAATTGCCGGATGGCTCATACATTAATGAAGAGTAGCACGGCCTGGTATGCAATATGGCAGGCACACATGCGGAATAGAAAATACCAGATGACACGGTTCCAGGAGTGTAGACATGAACGTAAAATGTATAGACAGTCCAGAACATGCAACAAACAAATAGCAAAATACCGAGTTGCATGCTATCAGCAGAAGAACCTAGGCCATAATGATGAACAGACATCTGAATCCTTGCTTGTAGATAAGATTCACAGTGTTGCAGCAGAATTTGTAGTGTGAACAGCACCAGAGAATAGTTTTTTTTGCTTAAAACAGACGAAGAGCCAGAAGTAAATGCAGATGGTTTTGAAATAAATAGTAATTTGCTGAAAAGGTGATTGTCTGTTAAGAGAAATGGATGGTGAGGCAAAGTCAAAAGCAGATGATAACTAAATACAAAGCATAGTGAATCTTCAGACACACATAGCTCGTACCTGTGCACACCAGTTTTCTCATTTGGAAGTGCCAGTTAGTCTTTTGTTATTTGTATATCAGCTCTCTGACTGAGCACTCCACCTTCCAGCCTGTGGCGATTTTAATTGGAGCAGGATCCTATCTACTCATTAATTCATGCTATAGCCTTATAGAGGTGTTCATAGTAGATAGGTTCCCAGCAACCGCAGATTGCCTTGTCGTTGGCTGCTGGGCATGCATGAATTGGCCAAATTATGTGCCAAGTATTTCTATTTTTTCTTATTATCTAGAGCAGTAATGCTATTCATATTTCATATATTTCATATTTACATGCTATAGCACTACAGAATGCAACTTTATTTGTTTGCTATTTATAGAGATGGCTACTTTTAGTTTGCACCCGTACACACCAGTTTTCTGATTTGAAAGTGCCAGTCAGTCTTTTGTTATTTATACACATAGCTCTGAGTCAGCCTCAATAGGCATTGGGGTGATGATATCACATGAGTTTGATGGACTGTGTGGGAAATTCAGCATAGAGCAGAGAAAATGGAGGCTTCCATACAAAGGAGCAGGGCTTGTTACTGTGGTCGAAACAAGTGAGTAACACAACCAAACTCAGTGGACCTTTTCTGTGTGGGTTCCAAGTGAGGAACTCACCTCTACTATATCCAAACACCATAATAGGACACCCGTTACAAGATTGGTGTTTCAATAGTCATTACTAAATAACATGGATCCATCCATATTCTAGTAAAATACTGTAAGGAAAAACCCCATGATTTCCAGTAAGTCCTGAATGAATGCAAGAATCCTTTTATCATCTCAGTTTAAAATGTGCGGCCTATCAAAGCCAATGCAAAACTAATAACAGACCCACTTACCACCTACCCTTTATAATACTGGTGTCTTCTTATTTGGAAGATGGAAAAATATTTAGAATTGAGAGTCCTCAGTGGTTGATGCCTTTTAATGGCTAACTGAAAAGATGGTAACAAATTGCAAGCTTTCGAGACTACTCAGGTCTCTTCATCAGGCAAAGACTGATTGGAAGATGGGATTTCACACTATCTTGGACACCAGGGTCCATGTATACCCTATAGATACAGTAAATGTCATGATCCAATGAAAACTCCTTTTGCACCAGAATTAAAAAGAGATGATACCAAGGGTGGACACTGGGGCCCAAGAGGTAAGGGGTCCACTTCCACCTGCAAAGCAGCAAGTAGCTTCTGTCATAAATACAGTAAAACTATTGGACACTGCAAGAGACCCATATACCATTTTGCCCCTTTCTGTCTGTGTCTACCACTGGTTGGGACAACTTCTTCGAGAATTTCATGGCTCACAGAAATGGTTGTCATCCCTCAGCTACTTCCCATCTTATCCAACTATAACTTCTCATCATACATTTCAGAATCCCCAACACACAGAAATTAATATGCTGCTAGTAAAGTTCAATACTTTTATGTATTATTAAGGATGACTGTGGTTGAACATAGAGATGACTTTGATCAGAAGTTAAGATTGAAGTCATTGTTCCTCATTACAAAAGCTTTATTGTGATAATCATAGTTTCACAATAAGTGATTGCATCACATTGCATCAGCCCTACAAACATGATATGAATGATATTAATGATGTGTCATTGCTCCTGTTTACCACCTACCAGCCCTTTAATCTATGCCGTATTTCCATTTTATTAGAGACATTCTTCTAGTATGGTGTTGGACATCCTTTGGCCTTGAGATTCCACTAGGTGATGAAATAATTCTACAAGAATATTGGCCTATGTGGAATGATAACATCTATCACTTGCCGAAAATTGTGTGAAGGTAGTGATTTGAGCTGAACCTTGTTCTACCTTGTCCCAGAGATACAGAATTGTGATCTGGGTTAAGGTCGGTATTACGGCTCACTTGGTGAAGTGGACCCACTAAGCCCCAGATCCGGGTGGGTAAATGGGCCGCAGCATGACACGTGGAGAGTGAGGACGAGACATCCTCAAGAAACTTGGGAGCTACAGGATGGATGCAGGGAAGTCAGCAGGACAGCAGTCATTGATGTCAGTAACACAGTGTATACAGAAAAAGGAGCGTCACAACCTAAAGTCTTGAATAACAAGCCAAAAACATAAGTGTGTATATTTATGGGCCTTAAAGGGCATAGGGAGATGATGACATGCACAAGGCAATCTGCAAAATCTGGCATAATGTGGAGCACAACAGAGAGCACTGCACTGCAGGTGAAGGGAGGAGAGCCCGAACCCAAGACAGGTGTCTAACAATCTGGTTTAAAATCTGGAAACCGTGACATACAGGAAAACAAGGAAAACATGCAGTCATGTTGCTGGAAGCAATCCTTGATTGGATTTCAACCTAATACCACAGCCACAGTGCTGCCCAACACAGAAGTCCCCTAAAGGGATGAGTTTGGTCAGCCACAATGCTTAGGTAATTCTTTCTGTAAAAAAACATCCAACCACAGGCATCAGGGGACCATGGTTGTGCCCAGAAAACTTTACACACCATTACACCACTTCCACCAGCCTGAGAGAGATGTGGACACCTAACAGGAAGGGTTTGTCAATTCAAGCTGTTGCCCAAAATTTTGACCCTCTTTAGCATGGCGCAACAGAACTGTAGATTCCTCTAAGGATTATTTTTTTCAATGCTCATTGATCCAATTTTTGCTTATTTTCCCACTTGAGTTCTACTTTCCTATTTCTGGTAGACAACAAGGGCACTTGAGCTAGTTATCTGCTGTTGTAGGCCATCCATGCGAGGGAATGATGGGTTGAATTTTCAGACTCATTACAATTTTCTTGACTATTGTCTGCTCAGAACGATTGTCAACATCCTCCTACGAATTTGTTTGTTGACTAATTGTGAACATCCTCAAGATGCCCTTTCGCAGGATGTTTCTCCCTGACTACACCTAGTATACTCTCGATGTGTTCAACAAGAAAACTTCACAAGATTGTCAGTTTTTAAAATACTGTGCCCAGCTAGACCAGGACTGATGACCATGCCTTGTTTTCTATCGCTCAGATGACTTTATTTTCCCATTGTAGTTTGGATTCACATTAAAACTGATGCACAGGAACCTTGCCCACTAGACAGAAAATCAAGTGGGCAAGGTTGATTCACTCTTGAAGTCTCATGACTAATTTTCATGCATTGAGGCTCTAACTGTCAAAGTGCAGATGTGTCCAACAAAGTAGCTATTGAGTGTATGTTGTTATGCTGTTTTCTGAATGCCAGATTACATTGGCTGATATTTACAAAGCTGTAAAACAGCCTAAATTGTCACAAAAATTCAGAAGTTGGGCAAAAAGTTTGCAATTTTTGGCGTTTTCACACCAGTCTTGGCCAGCTTTGCCAATATGGGCAGAGCATGAGTGGGATAAGGT